>JAWQRJ010005018.1:0-10573 GCA_033557515.1 Diorygopyx duplodentatus
CGATAATGTTCATACCTTTTCACCCCTCCAAATCAAATTCGTGGCCATAAAATTATTATTGAAAAGTGATAAAAATAGTAGGGGGCTCCCCCGAAAACGGTGGGTGATGGGGGAAAACGGGGGTTATATTCGGATTCAGGAAGTCATTTTATTAGGAAGCGGCAGTTGCGTTTCGAGTTTGAATCAGATCTAATGCATCAAAAGCTCCTTGCACTCGATTTTCCTATACTTCTCGGGTATTCGCCGGGGTAGAATATACAATGCTTTTGATGTGACCCCATAGATAAAAATCCATCGGAGTGAGTTCTTCGAAACCATCTGTCTTCGAAGTCATTTATCAATTCATGAGTCACATGAGCAGTGCAGTGCATCGGTGCTCAGTGCACCATGATTCTCAGGATTTTCAAATATCTTGTCCCATTTAAAATGTCGTTGCAAATAAAATACTGAAATTGGTTGTTGTAAACAAACAAAATACGTTGAAACTTATTTTGAAAGCTCCAATTGCACGTCACATGAGGATTTTGGTCTGCCCAAAAATGAAGATTTCGACGATTAAAAATCCCCTCTAGAAAATTTCACTTCATCCGTTCAAATAATTTTTTCCAAAAATCTTAAGCGGACTAGAACCATCTCAGAGAATTCTGTTCTTTGCTCTGCACTTTGTGGATGTATCGTTGCAGAAAATAAGCTAAAACCAAGTGTTCTCGTCATTGGTGGCTGGTTTAGCTTTTCGGATTGCTCCAGTCGCTTTTCCATGACTTATAAAATTGCATTGTAACCTTCTGAATTTTGTTCTATTAAGCGGTGGCAAATTTGGCTATTTTTGTTAAATATCCTACATTTTTTACTTATTATTTGTTGGCATTGCCCATGAATAGCAAATAATTTCATAATATCAACATTGGAGTAATTATTAGTTGCCATTTTAGAACACAGTAAGGACTTGTCTACGTTGTCAAGAACTAAACATGTGAAATATCTCGATTTTCAAGGGATACATGCATTAATTTTTCACCCTAAATATGAACCAACCCAACCCAAGTTATATAAACGTCAAAATTGATAACTAATTTGTAGGCAACCCAATTTACAACAAATGAATGTATTGTGAAAGGATCGCTTTCGCAGAAAGTGCTTCAAAAAATTTAAATAATTAGAAAAGGATACATTTTAGGTATAGGGAAACCTAATACTGTTTATCGTTAAACAGTATCGTTTATAGTAATTCTACATTCGACAAGACAAAAATATTTGATAGATGCCATTTAAAAAAAAACACCTTTTGTTATTTAAAGCTTTCTTATCTCCAAATTCAATTTTGTAAAGAATACATATGTGTAAGAATGTCCTACCGGGTGCATTTATGAAAAATTCGATGTCTCAATTAATGGTTAATGAAGTATGAACATTATCGCATAAGTCTAATTATGAAAATTCGATTTTTCAAAATGTTGCTATGGTTGCATAATTTTTGTGAAAAAATTCCATATCTCGAAAACAATTAAGTTTAAAGCCTGGCAAACGTATTACGACAGTTGCTGAAAATTAAATGTAGATTAAGAATAAAAATTAAAATTGAAGTCATTCCATTTAAATTAACAAAGCTGTTCTCAACTTCCGGTATAACAGGAACCGCCAGCTTACATTTTTATTCTTTAGTTCCCTACCATATTCAAAAATCCAAAAATTCAGACTTCTAGCTTTGTCCGTTCCCCATATATTTCTAATAAAACCATGGAAAAGTGCATTTAATCCAACTTATCTATGAGAGGCGTCCAATATTAAAGGCACAGGTCAAAATTACACTAACATTTATATTTAAACAAATTTAATATATTCCACAGAAGACTATATACTTTTGTTAATTTCTCGACATAATCTCCGTATATGTCGAGACATTTATTCCTGGGAGAGATGTCTGTTTTTGACACAACTCAAGCCTTCTTGAATCATCTGTTTAACTCTATTTTGTTTCTGCCCTAAGTGCATCGATAATTCGTCAACAATGCCCTAAGTGCGTTGTTGCCAAATTATGATTTTTTAAAATGTTTTTTTGCAAACATTAACTGTATTTTAACTGTAAATTTCGATATTTAAAAATCACCATTTGCTAATTTTCTTGTAAAACTTTAATTGACATTAAGATGATCCTTACTAAGGTAAGGATCATTTTATTTGTAAATAGCGTTGGAACTAGAACTTTTATATAAGATGCTCGAAATTGTTGTCTAATATAATCACAGCGATACAAAAACACTGTGCAAACCAAAATAATAATCCTTAGTGTTCTTGTGGAAACTTTGAATGTTGGTGAGATGTATAAATTTCCCACTTCATCTTTTTACCGTAGAGCATATATCACCAAAATTTTAATAAGAATGGGTCATAATAAACAACTATTTTCCCTCAACGAATAAATGTGATAAAAATTTGAATTTTTGGAGGACATTATCTAACTTTTGTATATAGATAAGTCGAGTTAAATCGTCATAATTTATCACCAGTGGAATATCCCGTGTTTTTCTACTTTGTGGCTTTATGGGACATCTACAGGTGTCCCAGAACTCGCGTCATAGCTGCAAACGGTAGATTTCTCATGAACTAGGTGCATAAAGCGGTAATAAAAATGTTGCGGGATCAATAATGGAAGAACTAGAAGGTGTTAAAGATGGCCAATAGCCAATATTTTAGGAGTTTTCGGCTATGGCGCAGATCTTTTGTGACCCCTGTATATTAACATTAATACTATTATAGTCTATTTCAAGATATAAGAAAACTGCTAGTGTACTTACCGTATTACACTATAGGCTGCAGTTAAGTCAATAAAGTCATAAATAAAGGGTCCTACATTTAATTCTTCCTAAATATTCGACATTCTCACCGTCCAGAAAATGTTGAGCCTTAATTTATTGTCTTAACTACATACAATGTAATGCAGTAAGTACCTACTGTTTTCTTATATCTCGAAATGGACTATACTATATTTTCCTAATCTATAAAATGCACAACAGGGATCGAAAGAAGGACAAAAATAACTTTCTCTCTATTATATATTATTACATACATATTTTAAAGTAGAATTTCACATTTTTGATGGTTTTTCATTGCATTTTTGACTTTCTAGAAGTTTTCCCAAAGCCAGAAAACAGCCCAAACCGCCTTTCATAGTCCGCAAAGTCAACGAAGATCTCCTATCTCGTAAACCAGTCGGACTGACTCCCCTTTTTAGAGAAAAATGCAAGTGGTAAGTCAAGGTTTGAGCTTGGGTAACTGTCAAATTTGTAAATTTTTCACGCCAGTTTCACGACAAAGCTCCAGAGCAAGCCCCAGTACTACGATAGCAATCGGAATTACGTTGAAAAATTGCCGAAAATCAAACAACACGGATTGGGCAAACAAAAAATTTCTAGTACGAAAGTGAAGGATACTATTTTACAAGTTTTTTATCGATCGCTGTTGCGTTTTAGCTAGGCGAAATTGTTTTTGCAACGGCGAACACGAAGAGTACTGCCCGGTCTGTTCGAAGTACAAACATTATTTCGACAGCAACAGAAAGGAAGATTACCCATTATCGTCTGCCAACCGAAAGTCTTGCGTTTTGCAAAGCGATTATTCGCAACCGAGGAAATGCGGGTGCGAGCAAATTAACAGTACGAAAAATTCGAAGGTGATCAGATGTACCTCCGCCGTGGAAAAGGAAAAAGAGAAATCGACGTGTTTTTGCACTCCCAGAGTTTCGACTTTGGCCACGAAACTGCACAAGAGATTGAACCAGACGTTGGAGTGTGCGGACAGTGGAGATTTGCTCAGTTCGTCTCAATCGCCTTATTCGTAAGTTGCCGGTGGTAATTTTTGCTGTGGCAAAAACTACGTAGGTAGCGATGAAATTTTGCTTTGTCGTCGTTTCAGACCGCCCGGTTCTGAAATCTCGTGCGAATGCCCGGATCTACGCGTTGCGGACGTTTACAAAGATTTATACAAACGGTCCAAGTCGAAATTTAATCCACAGAGATATGTGACTCCGTGTTGTACTTAGGACTGTACAATAATATGAAAACACTTATTTTATTTTCGATTTTATAGATAAAAGAAATGCACTCTATCTTACATTATACATACATATAGTCTATATGTACAAAAATGATACACAAATAAAAATTATTTTAAAAAAAACATTGATCTGATATACTTACCTAATATTAAATCTTTTATTTTCACCTTTTAATAAAAACTTGGCTTGAATTTACCTAAAAAGACAATAAACGCTTGGCTAGAAATAAAATAACTTTAATGAGCTTAAAAAAAGAGACAACAAAGACCGATCTCTTAATCCCTGATCAGACGGGCAGCAGTAGGGGTTAAAACAAAAGAAAAACAAAAGAAGCTGAACAGACAAAATAACGACAAGTAGGATCGGTTTATATTAAATAAATTATTTACAAATTACAATAGACCGCGCACGCAAAGTTGGATGTACCCATCAGCTCTCCTGTTCTCCGTTTTATATATATATGCATTTATTTTCCGTTATTTATACACACTACTAAACGACAAATGATCGACCGGACTGGACACGCATATAACGTCACGTCGCACTACATTTCTGACACTGCGCAATCGGAAACTACAAAACGGCCGTACTTGCGCAGCTCGCCTCCTATTTCTCTCGTGTGGTTTGCGTGGCGGCGCGGGTTACTGGCACTTGCTCGTGGACTGCGTGGCCGTCCGAGCCGCCTGCGCCTGCATGACCTCGTTCAGTTCCGTCTCGCAGCTCGAGTAGGCCATGCCCAGGCCGAAGCCCCCGCCCAGTATCACCGGCCACTTCCTCCTCTTGAAGAACAACAGCGAGAATACCGCACCTAAGATCGCACCACCACCTGGAACAAAAAGAACCGGTAGAAGGATTCGTATTAAATAGAAAATTTGTTCGTCGACAGTAAAGGTAGGATATTTAACTTCTTAAATTCAATCCGAACCTAATCCAATCGAGACTAAACCAAATCCAATACAATTTAATCCAAACCAAACGCAACCAAATTCAACCCAAACTGAACCCTATTTAAACCAAACCGAACCCAACCAAATTCAATCCAAACAGAACTAAATCCAGCTAGCGCCCAAAGGCTGCACCACCCGGCTCCTGGACGTCCTCGCCAGGAAGATGTATCCTGTTCAGTTGGGCGCCGTAGGGAAAGTCGAGTTGTCAGCCGAGATGCAGGAGAACCACAAGGAGCTGGTGATCGGAGGAACGATGCAGCCGAGAGTTTCGAATTGTCTGCAGGTGCTCGATAGGATGTTGAAGCAAGACGAACCCATTGTTTTTAGCATATAGAGGTCAGTGAGAAGAAGAGCGGATTCGGAAGTAGCAACATTTTTGATGCGGCGCTGAATATTATTGGCGGAAAAAGCACATTTCATTCTTCATTTTTCTTCTTCCATATCTTTCATTCTTTTCTACTCTCTACACTTTTTTCCTACTGCTTTCTTCTTTCGTTTCACTTCTTTCTTCTGGTTTATTATCAATCTGACTTCAACCTTCTTTCTACGTTGCTCCACCTTTTTTCATTTTCCTTTACCATTTTGCTTTTCTGTTCCCTTTCTTTCATATTCCTACTTTTTTTCTTTCTTTCTTCTCTATCTATTTTATCTTTCTTCGTCAAAACCTTGCTCGTTTTGTTAGTTCGCATTGAGTTGGGTTAATACTGTTTGGACTGTATATTTCTTCCTTCGTTCCTTTTCCTTCCGCCTTTCTCTTTGCTTCCGATTTATTTCTTCTTTCTTGCTCATTTCCTCATTCTTTTATAAGTATTCTATCCCCTTTACTTTCTACTTCTCCGTTCTACCTTTTTTAAAATCTTATTGTTCTTCTCAGCCTTCTTCATTCTATTCCTTTTCTCCCTTTCTGCCCTTCTTCTTTCTTCTTCCCGCTCCCTTTCACTTTTTTCCCATTCACTTTTTCTTATTCTTTTAGTTCCTAAAATGTATGCCCACATTATCATATATATCGAATCATCGAATTCTAAGTTCCTTGTCTAATTTCTAAGAGAGCTGCTCTTCTCTTCAAATGCCGTCATCTATTTTATATTCCTTCCGTTTTCCCCCGCCTATATTTTTTCCCGTTCTTCCACTACCCTTCTTTCGGTGCGCTTCTGTCTTTTTCTTACATCGTACATTTCTACCGTACATCGAAGTCTTGTCCATTTTATATTCGCCTACTGCTTCTGTATCTTCTGATCTTCCCTCTATATAGAGATGATTGATGAAAAATTCAAACCCAACGCATCAGATCCAAACCCAACCCGAACTAAGAAGTAAGCCTACCCAAATTTTATCAAAAAGCATTTATATGCCTACTTTTCCTCCTTCTTTTTTATCTCTGCTTCCATCTTAATTTTTCTTCTATTTCTTTCATTCTTTTCTGCTCTCTACACTTTTTTCCTACTTCTTTCTTTCGTTTCACTTCTTTCTTCCGGTTTATTATCAATCTGACTTCAACCTTCTTTCTACGTTACTCCACCTTTTTTCATTTTCCTTTACCATTTTGCTTTTCTGTTCCCTTTCTTTCATATTCCCACCTTTTTTTCTTTCTTTCTTCTCTATCCCTGCTTCGGTCTTCGTGTTTCTTCTTTCTTTTTCAAAGAATTTGGTTCGTCAGTCTTTTCGCCCTTCCCTCGTTATTTAATGCACTATTTCTCCCCCCTTCTTCTGGATTCTTATCTTTGTTCATCTGAGTATTGCACATTTGTCCGTCCTTCCTTCTTCTTTATTCAGTTTTCCGTATTTCAATCTTTATTCTCCCGTCAGTCTATATTCATCGATTTTTTCACTTTCTTTTAGTTTCACACTTTATACTGCCGTTCCCTATATTTCTTATAGTTAAATTTTGATGCGTTGCTGCTTTGTTTCGCTTCCCACGCCTTGCCGTTCTTCCCCATTTCTCCCACATTCCTCCTTTTCTTTGTTTATTTTTTCTCGAAACTTCTTCTACCTTCTTCCTTTTATCTTTCTTCGTTAAAACCTTGCTCGTTTTGTTAGTTCGCATTGAGTTGGGTTAATACTGTTTGGATTGTATATTTCTTCCTTCGTTCCTTTTCCTTCCGCCTTTCTCTTTGCTTGAGATTTATTTCTTCTTTCTTGCTCATTTCCTCATTCTTTTATAAGTATTCTATCCCCTTTACTTTCTACTTCTCCGTTCTACCTTTTTTTAAATCTTATTGTTCTTCTCAGCCTTTTTCCCATTCACTTTTTTTTATTCTTTTAGTTCCCAAAATGTATGCCCACATTATCATATTTATCGAATCATCGAATTCTAAGATCCTTCTCTAATTTCTAAGAGAGCTGCTCTTCTCTTCAAATGCCGTCGTCTATTTTATATTCCTTCCGTTTTCCCCCGCCTTTATTTTTTTTACTGCTTCTGTACTAGACGGATACCGAAGTAGTAGGCGGTTAATTGACAATTAATATGATATGTCAAGAGAGATGTCAATAAAGATGTTGACAAATAATCTTATTTGTTAAAGGTTAAACCCTAAATTATGGTGTCACACCACCTTCTTCTATTTTCCTTTTTCTGCATTATTGCTCTTCTGCCATGTATGGTTCATCGATTTCGTACTTGTTCCATTTTTGCTTTTCCTCCTATCCTCTATCATCTTGTTCTTCTTTCCTTCTTTCTGCTTAATCTTTCTTTTCCTCTTCGTTTTCCTTTGTCACTTTGAAATGCCACTTCTCTCCTTTGTTGTCTGCTCCTTCTTCCACCGTCTTCCTTTTCTGGCTTCCTTCTTTCGCATCCTTTCTTTCGTTGTCCACTCTAGGAGACCGCACGAATCATAGAGCTATATGAGACTCTGATTCATATGATTCCTAAGAGATTTTTGGTTCTTCCTTCCGTCTTCTCTCGTCTTGCACCTACTTCTTTTCTTCTTTCACATTGCACCTTCGTCTTTTATTCTTTCTTTTTACTTCTAATTCCTCTTTTTTTTGCTCTTTCCTTTTCTGCTCGCATCTCCTTTCTTCCTTTTTCTTTCCTCGCATTCCTTTTTTCCTTACTTGGGTCTATTTTCCTTCCATCTTTATCAGTGTTCCTCGGTCCTCTATTCTCGTGTCTTCTTGTTCTGGCTTCGTCCAATTTCCTTCGTCATCTTTCCAGTTCCTGCTCACTCCTTCTTCTTCATATGAAGATTCGTTGGAAAATTGTAGGAATCAGATTCGTAGGGGAAAGGAAACGAACAAGTTGCAAAAAAAGTTGTTGGGAGGGCAAAAAGGCAGACTACATTTGTGATTTTTGTAAAAATTAGAACAATTTTTCAAAAAATATGACGATATGTACTGTTTACTCACTAAATAATCTTGGTTATTCTTGTAAATCGGGTAATCTTGTAAAAAATTGGATTTTCTTGCAATTTTAATATCCCTTGTAACCATATTCCATATTACCCGACTGGTTCATATTACCCGAAAAGTGTAATTCTTTTTTAAAATCTAAATATTGATACGCATTTCTTTTCTTCCACGTTATCGCATTAAAACCGTGTTAAGAAATAGTCAAAGTTTGTACTCTACTAACTTTTAATATATCTCAATTTTTTTATGTTTACTTACAAATCAAAATGTAAATGTATTCCATAATGCCTGAACCTCCTCTACAAATAACTAACAATAAGAAGAAAGAGGGGAGGCCAGGAAGAAAATGTTTCAAAATCCAGCTGTGTAGTGGAGTACAATAGTGCAATGAGAGGTGTCGACAGGCAAAAGACCAATTTTTTGCATTGTTTCCCACTTATGCGAAAGTGTGGCAAAGCATATAAATTTTTTTTCTTTTATATGCTTGATATAGCTATATATAATGCTTAAGTCCTCTGTTCTAAGTTACCTAATTCAAGAAAGCAGTCGATTGTGAATTTTTAATTGAATATTGTTAATTGTCCGACACGTGGCAGACCGTCGCAAAATAAGTGCCCAACTCGGCTACAGGCAAAACATTGGGCACATTTTCCTGAACATATACCTTCGAGAAGGAACATCCCGCAAAGAGATGCCATGTGTGTGTAAAAAATAATGCAAGAAGCGAAACAACCTGGCAGTGTAAAAACTAGACAGTTTTTACACTCCCAAGTTGTTTTTCTTTACATATTCCAAAATGTTTGGAAATGTTTCATACTTTGCTGGTATGAAACATGAAAACTACAACAACTCATCAAAACAACAGTCAACCCCCAAAATTAAATTGGGGAGGAAGAAGAAGAGCCACAAATATCATAAGCCACAAATATAGTGTACCAATAAACAATAACAGATATCACAGTAGACTTGGAAAGCCAAGGTGTTTAGTTTTCCGAACTTATTGTGCCAAAATTATAGAAATTATGGAAAAATATGTCCACTGCTTATAAACCAATGTATACCAAATTTGACTTTAGACAAGCCTTCTGAGAACACAATCTGATGAGTATCTTTCGACATAGTTGCAAAATAGCATTTTCAAGTAGCTCGATTCAATTAAGAACACTTCTAATTCCCTAATCCTAACCAAAAATTCGAAACACCTATATTCACAATTTATTTGCAAAATCACGAATCTACAGCCACTTATCCGAAGATAACCGATATCAGCCGGCGAACATATCGAATTTTGATGCCTTTGAACTCGACTAAAATACAAATCGATCACATGTCTAGGTTAGGTATGACATAACTTCACAACAGCCCCAAAACGGCGTTCGCGCGCCGAACGGCCGCGACTTTCGCGAAATCCCCGAGAAGACGGGCCCGAAACGGCGAGTACTCACCGAATTTTAGGACGCCGTCCGTTAAACAGCGGTCAAATCGTTGTCCGACCTCGTCTTCGACGTAGACAGGAGTCGCCATTTTGGAACTGCAGCGCGCCTCGCGGCCAACCGCACAACGAAGCAGCTCTCTATCAGCAGCACGTTCGAACGGCGCACGCGAAAAATCCACCAAACGCGCTCTTCATTCCCGTACTCTTTGACATTACTTCGAAAGAATTTTGTTTCTCGTCTCGATCGACGGCCCGCGTCTACTGTTCAAACTTTCACCGGTTCGGTTACGTCAAACGGCGTCAATTGACAACGCGGGAGTGTCCATAAAGGGGAGCGTAGTGGTGAATTGGTAGCCCTGAGCAAATGGCGACCCTGTTAAACTTGTCAAATTGTTCATTTTTAGGTTATGGTATTATTATAGATGTCACATCAATTTAAAGACATTTACGTATCAAGAAGGAAATTTATAAGTACGGCCCGGATTTTTATTTATTTAAAAATGGCAAATATTTAAATATAATATTTAACAAAAAAGGTGAAATATTTATTAAAAACGCGATATATTTACTAAATTTTTTTAATACACAAAAGACTAGAAATGATACAATTTACAATTAATTAAGTTTATATTAAAATCATTTGTTTACACATTTTTTAATCAAAAATCTCTGCGAGATGTCAAAAAATTGTATCGATCATATTATGCTATGATATATCCAGTATACATTTCTAAAAAACTGCACATCTAAAATGAAAATTGAATTTTTTATCGATTTGTTAATATAGAAATG
>JAWQRJ010005019.1:0-10571 GCA_033557515.1 Diorygopyx duplodentatus
TCTTACCAACTGAGCTATCCGAGACTTCGAATACCGCTCGTTGGAAACACGTTTTTACATTCATGTTTATTGTCAAAGTACGTCATGCGTCCGACGTCCATACGTCAGTATGCAAACGCTCCAGTCAGGTTGAAATAACGATGGAAACGCATTTATTTGTACTCGCATAATTTACTTTGTAATAGTTTTTGAGTTAAAAATAAATAAACAGTTTTAAAAAAGATAATTACGAGTCTGAGTATCGTCATTATATACATATATACAATATGTGTCGTAGAAACACATGTATCTGTTTACTATTTGCACGATATTTATTATCATTGTACATTGCAGAATTAGTGGTTAAGTATTAAATCGTGAAACGTATTCGACGTCTATAAACTCTGAACTGCAAGTCTCAACTTCTCTTACTATTCTATGCATTTGGAAAGGCGACAATAAGGCGATTTTTTTTAGAAAAGTAACAGTAAGTATTTTCGTTATTTAATCTTCTTTGATCTTTGAGCTGTTTTTGAAATACAGTTAAGTGGTATTGTAATTGTCTAACAATATTAGAATTACGTATTCCTTTCTTTAACCGTCAATTCTAGTTTTGATAAAGGTTTAGGTGGTAGATCAGGAACAATACCAACATACGGTACAGTTCATGTAAATCCTAACCTTTTGATTTTTGTTTCAATTCGGTGCATTTTTGTATAAGCTGTGTTATTTTCTGGCATGTTTAATATATACATTTTTCATAACTTCTTGTATTTTTTTAGCAAATAAAAATTTTCAAATTTGAAATAAATATGGGGGTAGGGCTCGTTGCTGGTAAACAATAATTGGTAAACAAAAGAAAACTATTGTCGCTATCCTAGTACTACTAAAACTGTTAAACAGTTATATCTTCACTTTTTCTGATACGTCTTACAGTTTTGGAGATATTAAAGCAAATGGCCAAGGGTTGTGTTGCCTATAGAGCGCTCCACCTCCCGAAAACGGGCGATTCCGCAGCTTAAAAGGTTACCGTTAGATTACCGAACTAAAGATAGTAACTTCCCTGCGAGAGTGAAGGTTAAGGCGACTTTCTACTTCTCTCCCCCATCTCTCTCTCTCTCTCTCTCTCTCTCTCTCTCTCTCTCTCTCCCGGGACAATACAAGTGGGTATGTGCATTTTAAATATGTTGACTAATACTACAAGTATTGACGTAATCTACAATGCAGCAATCCTGAAGGCCATCCAACATTTTCAGGTTAGACGGAACGGAGTACACTATTCCATCGAACTTAGTCGAGATTTATCGCTCCCGATTTCCCCCCATAGGAGCCCTAAATTAAATAAACGCTCCCGACAAGCGAATTTCGCATGTAAATCATTCGGTTGTCCCATCTAGTTGCTTCACTGAAGCAAGAAGAAAATTAATCTTCCTTTGTTTACATTTGTTACAATTCTCCTCCTCCAACTAGAATTGAATTTTAATTGCTAAGACTTGTAGTTATCCTAAATCTACCAAATTTTGGAACACGTTTTCATTAAATTTAGGTTCATGATTCCGCGGTGGTGCATAAATAATTGCCGTTGGAGCGCTTACCATTTTCGCGTTATCGTGTAGTCACTAGTTTTTTACGGTTAGTGATAAAATCGATTTGCAACATGTATAGAATGGAATATGCGCAATAAATAAATTCGGAAATATTTATGATGCGGGATACAAACAAATATATAGATGCGCGAATATCTATACAAGCGATGTTTAAACTGGATATTTATTTCGTGATAACACGCACATACGTAGGTAATGCCGCACAATATGGCAATATTTTATACTTTATGCGGAAATGTTTGTAATCGGTCTACAGTAAATTTATGATCAAAAGTCTGTGCATAAACAGATGCTTTTTACAGTACTATTTGCGATTGTGCACACAGTAAATGTGGTTCATCAGTAAGTATAATGAATCCAACACATCCCCACATTAAAAAAGCAGGTATTTTCCGTTAATTAATAATAGCATATCACTTTTTGATGTCTGATAGTGACGTATTTGCCAATAATGCCGTAGAAGAATAAAAAAACATTGTTACTGTCATTTTCAGTTGGATGTTCGATTATTTAATACTTATGTCGGTTTATTCGTATACTCTTTCACGACTAGATGTCTAAAGCCGATTCCCATTTTAGTGCCCTGTTACACTAAAACGAGAGTTAATTAATGAATGTTTTTTTTTGTGAGAAAGAATCATAGCGGACTCCGTACAAACAACTAATAGACGATAATTAATAGACGGTGGTTTCAATATTAAATTTAGTTTCATTGTTTAATTTTTAAAGTAAAATAATGCAGTAGCTCATGTGTATCCCTACTACTGTCAGTACTAAATTTTATGCAGGGTGTTCACAGTTAAACGTATACTATTACTATTGTTTTTGTTTTTGTTATTAGAGCTGCTATTTCGTTAAATACGCATTGTTGTAGCCTTTTTTGGATATTTGGACTTTAAAATAATTTACATTTTTAATCTTAAATCCGATTTCCATACTTTAAATGTATATAAATATGGATTTCAAGGTGGTCATTTGTGGTCCAGGTCTGGGGGTCATTATTGGGGTACCTAATATGTCAATAAATTTAATAGTGTCCATTGTAATAAATGAGCAAAGCAGTGATCTATCAATATTTGCCTGGTCCAATTCTTCCAATTCTTCTTGGTGGATTTTCATCCCCCTGTTTTTCTGTCAGCAACATCAAGCTGCCTTTCAAAAAATTCAAAGACAACAAGTGTTCGCTTAGATTGCCAGAGTTTTTTCAGTGCTCCTTTCGCTGCAGGTGTGGAACTTAATGCTAGAGCCTTCATAAGTAGTAAATCATTTCCAAGAGCAAGAGTAGGGAGTCGTGACTTAAACCATGATTTGACATAAAACTCAATCCCAAATATGCAGAAGTCTCAAAGGCCTCGTAACTCCTTAATAGAGAGCTGAAATTATTCTCTGAACATTTTTAAAACATAAATCCTCAAAACATAAATCCTCAGCAAAATCCATTACAGAGTTCTGCACACGTTGCAAACTGTGCAAGCTGTCATTACAAACTCATCTTTAGTTCCACAAATATAATTACTTGGATCTATATTCACTTAAAATGACTTAAATGTTTGAAAAAGATTTCAGGCACGCTTGAAGGTCCCATTGTGACATGAAATGCTTCCTCAAGAATAATTTCATGGAAATAATGTCTGCATGGAAGGTACAAAATATCTTGTTCGAATTGATCTTCGAACAGCATGCAGGCTCTATTCTTCTGGTCGGTATTGCTAGCTGTGGTGTCAAAGCTGATTGCTCTGATCTTGTCCTTGATTCCCCATGTAACAGGTAACTGCATCCAGCAAAGCATCTGCTGTTGTCTTACCAGTTAAAGAAGGCAGTTTAGGGACACACAATAATTGATGAGTGCTACACCCGGATACTATGATTGGCAATCTGTCAACCTTTTCATCTCCCGTAACATCCTGCATTAACTTGCTATCCCAGTGTAGGGTGAGGGGTTGATTGGACTGAAAACATTATTTTAATCCTTTTGATCGTTGTACACGATGTTGTAGACGTGAACGGTGGATGAAATATTTGCTGAGAGTATAATCGTCAATGTCTTCGCCTCTAGCACTAAGAACTGCTGCAATGGTGTGCACAGAATTTCGAAGACTTGTTTTTATGCGATCAAGTAATGACAGAACGCTTGGACTCAAAGCAGATTTCTTGCATCTTGCCTTCTTTAATTTAAGCTTACGTCCCTTTTGTACTGGTACTTCGTCTTGAAAATTAGATGAATTCTGTTCGTCAGAACTTTCAGACGATGATTCCACAATGACATCCTATTCATATATGCTTTCCTGAGTGATTGATTGATGTGCTCTAGCAGTTTTGGTTCTTCTCTTTCTTTCTACAGCCTCTTCCTTTTTGGCAAGTTTTCTATCAACTCCTACTATACTACCTTTTCTCCCATTGCTTCTTTGGGCTACTAAAAACTTCTTGCCCTGTGTAATTGTCATCAAATTCAGGGCATCGTGGTGAGCAACATCAAATAGGTCATTTAATGTTTCTTTAAATGCATTTTCCTTTGCAATTTGTGCAACATGTATTTGTGTTTGCCTTATTTAATTCTTTTTAAGGCCTTCCCATTTCCCAACCAATGCCTGCCTCAAGGTGCTTAATGCCATGTTGCATTGGCCTAATTGGAATACTAGCCTTTTTCCAAAATATTTTGACCTACTTTATTCTCTTAGTGGCAGCAGCATGTTTTGTTTTTGAAGAGGAAACATTGTGAAGGTATAATCCTAGTACATCATCTATTGATGGAAGCTTTGTTCCGTGTAATTCTTCTTTAGAAGATCCAATGAGGTACACATCACTCTTGCTTCTGGTAGAAGCTGATATCCTTCAATAGTATCTAACCTTATAGGTGAAGTAGTGCACTGGACTAATTATTTAAACCTGAAAAACAAGATAAATAAAATTAAATAAAGTATGTGAGCACACCTTAAACATAAAGCAATCGAGGTAAAATTTTATACAAATAGTTTTATGTACATTGTATGTATATATTATATGTAAAAGGAACCTGAAATTCCAGAATCTAAGAATTTTTTCAATAACTGAAAAAATTGACATAAAACGTAAACTGTGTAGGTAGGAGTCAAGGGATATGGCAGCAAACATGTAATAAACAAAATGAACTTTAAATTTTGTTTTAAATTTTCTTACAGCATCCATACAGATTTTTCTGGTATTTGACGCCTTTTACTGAATGGGCACCCAAACCGTGCAAAGCAATATATTCGTTGTCATGATTCAAGTCTGTAGAGTACAATGTAGATTAAAACATCAGCGTACAAAACAATTTTTAGGTTATGAAGATATTGTCGTTTAGCTATTGAGAGCCCCTCAGGTGCTGTGCATAATCTGATAAACGGCTGCCTACCAAGGTACTTTTATTATTACGAGATTCCAGCATTTTTCCCAATTCTGAAATGGACTACAAAGGTTCACCTTCTAGCATTCAATGAACGCACTTCGGCGCACATGTTGCAAATCCTATCGTAAACCGGTTGTAAAGTGATATTGGTCGATCGATTAACTTAATCAGAGACGGCAATGGGGGGGATACAGTGCAAACCCCCAGAGAACCACCGCAAAGACCATGTTGAGATAGGCCTACTTGACGTAAAACTAAGCCTGCGGACCTTGTAGTATCCCACTCCCGCACTACATACGTCACAGTTGTTGACGACATGCTGAGCATCTTTTTTTCACAGCAGAGAACATACTATGGCCGGGGTGTCCATAACTCATAAATTTCGAACAGAAAACATGACAGTAAAAATTATCGCAGAACAGTAAGGTACAATTCAAATATATATCTGTGACAACACTGCGGTCGCAGCCGCTTGACATAGTGGACAATTATGAAGTCAAAAATAACAAGTGCACTTCGGTTCCGATATAGTAACTTTATATAATTATAATAACTTCTAGAAACGAATTATTTGCGAAAAAATAAAGATATGTAGTATAAAATAGATGAACCAACATGTGTAATAACTTACTTTATCATCATTGGAATAACGCCTGTAAACCAATTCATGCAATGTGTCGTTGCGGGTACAACTTTTAGTATTAGAGTAGGTATAGTGATTCTATGCTGCAGGTAAAAATAACGAAGGTCGTCTTTCACCATTTCATATTTGGTGCCCTCTTATACATGTGTGTCTAAATAAATAATTCAAAAATTGCTCCACATTGGTATTACCTTAAAAACGAAAAGAAAAGCACAGAATATTTTTACATTGATCGCAAATGAGGATCTACTTGGCTTTCATACATAATGTTTATTTTAAACTGAATTACAAAAGAGTGTCTGGCATGATAAATCGCAATAGAGGGAGCCTGAACGGGCTCTGCTATATTTTATCTATTGCGCCGAGCGACTGAGATAAAGAGACGGAAATCCAATTCCCACGTCCCGTTTTACTTCTTCTGTCAGTTTTAAGCAAACGACTTGATTCTTGAGTAAAAATTCCAGAGAAGTAGCTTAATGTTAGTTTTTGAGCAACATTGAACCAATGGACTACATATTTTAGGAGCTTAGAAGATGCATTAAAATATCGAAATGAATTATTCTACAATTTCATAACATTAAATAGTAATTGATAGTAGAAAATGTTATTCTCAATGCCTTAAGATATTTGCAATATCCTAATTTCTTTAAAATATCTCGTCTACTTAATTAGATTTTACCATCGTAGGGATTAATTCTTCTGAAAATGATAGTGTTCGTTTTACATTACAAAGGTCGTGCATAGTTGTTTACCAAAGTAATGAATTATGGCAATCATTAGAACTAGCTAACATGTAGACACAGCCTTAAAGGATTTGCGAGTCTCACGACGACGACGAAAAGGAAAAAAGTCTGGGGTAGAAGAGGAATTGGTCGACGTTTCCCATGTCGTTTCCCTGGTCGCGGTCGGCGTTAAGTGGCCAGATTAGGCGGACTTAAGTGGGATTGCCTTGATCGCCGTAGATAATTCAATCGATTTGGACGTTCCCACTGGACAGGCCGTCCGGCTGAGAATGTTCAGTTCGCGTGAGACCCGCTAGATGGGCGAACAATTGAAATTTGCATGGTCGTGCGGAGTAGATCTGTGCTATTTAGATAGGACACCGATAGCCGTTGAGAGACCTTAATTAAGGCCCAGTCCTACCCATTACAAATCATAACACGTGTAATACCCGCCGGTTGTTGATGACCATCTGTGACCGTCAGCTGGCGAACACATTGAATAATCGAGAGGGTTTTATGGGTTTTGTTTCTGAAGTCAATCGGGCGATTCGAGGCAGCATCTGATGTGCATGCATACTTCAGTTACGTTTGTTATTAGAATTTTAGACTGGTAAATTTGAAAAACGGAAAATTGCGTTGATCATTCATTGAACTAAGAAAAGTTTCTTCCATTCGAAAAGCTAACGTATTTTACATTTTTAATATTTTGTTAGGGTTGTAGTTATTTTTTATTTTAATATATTGAATGAAATGAATATAACTACTAAATTGTCACTATACAGTATTTAAATTATTTAATATCTGTGTAACTGCCAAAAACTTATCGTGTGGTGAAGTTACATTCAATCAAAAGTCCAGACCGAGATATGTCAATTATTTGGAATTACTTTTAGCGGAAAATCTCTCGCTTCGTCACACTTTTCCAAAAACCAAACGCAAAATTGTGCCCTTCTTCTACGATTGCCACCACTGAGCACATTCACAATCCTTACTTTATAGGGTAAATTTGGGAGTAAATTTGTATTTTATAAAGAATTTTTGAATTTTTGAGGGATTCCCAAAAGATACTGAATTTCATTCGTGGAAATTTTTGGGTTAGCAATTATTTGCCGCCAACACGTTTATTTCAGATTCTTCTCTCTATTTTTTTTTCATGCATGGACTTCTGAAATGCGGCGTGTTCAATCAAGTTACGTTCAATGCATTTAAAAATGTTTTTATCGGGTTGACTCCGCTCCGTATATCTCTGGAAATATATATTTTGCGTAACTTACGCATTCTCTCCCGACTGGTTGTAAATAAGTAACATGTTGTATGTTTCAGCATTATTACACATTCTGTCTCTTAGTTGTAGAAACTCTGATATTAACTGCACTTATTGTTTTCCAAGACAATCTGGATCAGCGGTATAAAATAGTTTAATTCTAGTAAATAACCTAGAAGTTGTGTTAATGAAATCATATGCGACCTAAAGTGTCGCAAAGTTTCAGGTTGCTGTGTGGCGAAAATGCTCTCCGATGAACAAAAAACCAATCGATTGAATGCTTCACTTCAAAATCTCACCTGATACCAACAGGAAAGCATTCAATGAAAGAATCGCCTTTCATTGAAAGAATCGTTACCGAAGATGAAAATTGAGCTTATGACCTCACCCTAGAGATGAAACAACAGTCAATGGCGTGGAATCCCAGTGTTCTGGGATAGTGAAGGCCTACTGCTGTGTGAATGCCTACGAGTAGAAGCGTGCACAACCATTAACAGCGACAGATACTACGAAACTCTCCAGAATTTGCTTACAAGCCAAACTATGGTTGACTATACCGTGAAAGTACGTGCAAACTACTGTCACGGTGGAATAAATGTGTCAAAAGTATTTATGTAGTTTTCTGTGCAATGTATTAAATATTTTCTTTAAATATAAATGTTAGTGTAATTTTGGACTGCACTTTGGACTGCACTTTTCTTTTTCTAGGTATGGACATAGTATTACCACATAGAGAACCACTTGAATTTATAATCTCCCTTCACATCTTCATAAAAAAAAAGATACTACAAAGAGGACAACTAAAGAGCTCAGTATAACTTTATTCTGAGAGATATTTATACCTATCTCCACAAAAATGGGACACTCTGTATATATGAAAATAACATTATGTTACGGGAGGAGCAGGGAATTCCATTTAAAATATCAAGTTGCATAGCGCCTAGAAGAAATGGAAAACCCTGTATATATGAAAATACTTCTAAAGAGAGAAAGACTGAAGCCATACAGCCTTTTTTATTTGAAACTTTTTTTCCAAAAATTATTAGAAACGGTAGAAATGTGGACCACAAACTATCCATCTAATGGATAGACGGACGGACAGACCAAGGACCAAAAATGATTCCATTAGTCTTAGAATACTATAATTTGTTCAGATGTGTCAAAATCTCACCATCGAAATTTTGGACCGATTGCATAACTTTCTATTTAAGAGAGAAAGTAAAAATACTTGGTATGCGCTATTAGAATATTGACGTTTCTTTTAAAAATCACTTTCGTTTCATACAGATATAGGATATACAGAGCGTTCTACTTGCAAAACAAAGCTTAGGTGGCATATCTGTCGAATTCGTAGTTGCATTTTTTTTCCTGTGCACATATTTGGAATGAGCACGTAAAATAGCGAAACTTTGTCCATTTAACCATCTTCCTATATCAAATATTTAAAAAATTGCAATAGCGATAAAGGTATTGGAACGGACGTAAACCTAAGGTCACATTAAATTATAAATTAAAAATATCTCGGCTATTTGTAATTTTTCGATATTAGCTACTAGTACTTTTACGTAGTTCAGTATGCTCTATTTAAAAAACGAAACTTGGGTAGCGTATCTAGCGAATCTGTTGTTCAATTGTTTTTTTAATATGTTCTTATAATAAGGGGGGAAAGTACAGATACTTTGTCCATTTAGGGAAGATGGTAACTATAATAACAAAAAGTGGTGAGCCGGTTTCGTGGAATGCCCTGTACACAAACGAAATTAAAGCTCTAAGCTCGCCGGTATTTTTTCTCATAAAGGGGGGAAAGACACCCTCAGCAGAGAAGTTCGTGCACAGTAATTTATTATTATCAGGGGATCATCCAAAATTTACTGTATTCCCCTAAACGTACAAAGTAGGACTTATGTGTTCTGATTAGCTGGTGTTAAAATGAAACTGATGTACTTCAGTTTATAAATTACGTGTATTCTTTCTCCACAGAGAGGCATTTCAATCCTCCTAACTTCGCTACACGTTTTTCCTTGCGCTACATGAATTGCTTCTAAAAACCAATTAGTGCGCAATAGATTTTGAATTATTGTGAAGGGTAACATTTAATTAACCTACTTGATTAAATGTGCGATTTCCTACTCTCGTTTAGAAATATTTAAACGGCCATAAATAACATATAGTCTAATTACCCATGGTCCCTACTTAGTAAGTTACACCATTAATCGTTGGATATGTCATTTGTATACCGCATATACATATTTCATTTTTATCCATTAACATCTAGAACAATACAGGAAACAAACGCGCAGTATAGATCAATATTACTGCATTGACTATTGATTGCTAATCGATAATTACTGTTTACCATAAATGGCTCATAATTGGTAGGTGAAAGTTCATCATTCAGACAAGAATGATTTAAAGTTTTGACGTAATCGAACTTTATTTCTGATGGATAACAATGAATAAACTTGTAGCAACCTTACGGCGGGCAACTATTTCACCACTGCACGGTATTCTTTAATTCAAAGTAACCGTGTTACATTGCCTTGATCTCGGATAGTGTTTCATGGATATTAATAGCAAAGGACCGGTTGGAGATGAATGATATTAGGATTAATTTTAGATTGTTGGGAATTTTTAGACGCAAAATTTTGTACTTTAGGCCATGTAGCCAGACGCGGTCGAACACTTGAGCGATGTCCATAAACGGTGCAACAGTGTATTTTGTTTATATTCGAATCCCTCTTCTATTATATTAGCAAAGCGCACCAGTTGATGGTTTGTGTAAATCGTTCAGACGCGCGCTGATTACGCGCTCCAGCAACTTAGAGGTAGTTGATAACAGGCTTATTGGGCGATAACTAGAAACCATGTTCTCGGGATTGCTTGGTTTCAGGAACATCAGGGCATGACAGTGTCTCCATTGCGTCGGAAAGTAGCCAAGTTTCAAGCACGCATTAAACAACATTTCTAGCAGCTTAAACCCAGCCCATTG
>JAWQRJ010005020.1:0-10571 GCA_033557515.1 Diorygopyx duplodentatus
GTAAACTGGATTAAATTCAGTCCCGTCTCGGAGACGTTTTTGTCCTTGAAAAAATTCTTTGGTATATTTATATATCTACCTCCTAAAATAGGGAAATCCAGCCTTCTAGTTTGTCGAGTATTAAGAAGAATCACAGAATGGAAACCCGTTGGAGATAGGAAGAGATGTAGAATTATGAATATGTTATTATATCAAACTGTACTGTGGGTTTCGTCTTAAGTTTTATCTTAAGTATGATGTTGATATATAATTATGTTTATTGTGACGTGACGACTTCTATACCACGTGCAATATGCAAAATAATGATTATTATTATTCAAGATAAGAAGACATGGCTTCAAATAACAGACAAAACAAAAACAAATAAAGTCCTATAGCTAAAGAAATCTTCACAAGAAGGGAGGTATACTCCACAGGGATTGAGAAGCTAAGAGCAGAAGTATATTCCAAAGCTAACTACATATCTTTGTTCTTGGAAGCAATAATTACGAACAAATAAATCAAAATTGTCGATGAAGGAATTGAAGCAATGATCTATTAGAAAAACACTTTAGGTGAAGCTGCAATACAGAAGCAAAACAAATGTGGTTGGCAAGATTAGCTTATAACTTTTGCCTAAAATGATTTAGAAAAGTCTGTATTACTGATTTATTTAAGAATTCCAAGGAAGGAATGATTTTTACTCATCAGTATGTTTAGAAACTAAATTTAGATTTTTAACATAATTCAGACTTTTCTAAATCATTATGAATACAAGCAATACAAATGAAAAACCATATACCTTAAACAACATAAATCACTGTTAAACATCTAATTTATCAAAACATGTCTACACTTCAAGTTAATTCCTACTTTTGCTAATTTTAAATTTCCTAAACAAATTGATAGAAATAAAGTATCCCAATTAAAGCAACAATGTATGAAAACAGAAATTAGAAAACAATACAAAAAAGTTAATAATTCCAACATAGCATTATACAGCCTTTATGCAGATTTAAACAAAAAATTCCACTTTCTGATACTTGATGAATACATTTCAAAATTCCTCAATAAAATCATACTTCATAAAATAACTAACAAACACAAAAAGAAAATAGAATTATTAAAATCAAAACAAATCCGAAGTACACCATTCGAAAATTCACACAAATTTCACGCCAGTTTACTAATCTTTCATCTCTGAAACTAACTAAATCAGAAAAAGCGCTTGTTCAAAAAGGACATAAATATGCTCCATACAAAGAAATCAACTTTCCAAAGATAACAATAGAAATTGAAGCATCCATCAAAAACTATCCAGAAGAAGAAAAAATCAAGAAACAAATTATTACAACCAATAGAAAAGAAGAAAACCTACATCATCGAAGTAAAAAATCAAAAATACATGTAGATCAAGAAAACATCACACTACGGAACCTACAAAAAAAAGATAAAACAAGAAAACATCATAGTTACAACAGGTGATAAAAACGCTGGTATAATCCTAATGAATAACGAAGATTACATTCAAAAATCAGAACAATTTATACAAGAAAATGACTTTGTAAAGGTAGAGAGAAACCCTAATCTAACTTTTCACAATAATTTCAAACAAATCATAAAAAATACTTCAGAAACTTTAAATAAATATAATTTCAATCCTAAAAAAGCATTACTTTGTTTCTAAATTTTTCAAAAATATAATTAAATTTACACCTAAATATACTATAAAAGATCGTTACAATTTATTTGATAACATCCATAATTTAGTACTACCTTCTGAATTTGCAACTTTATTATTTGACATTACTAACTTATACTCTAATATTCCTATTAAAGAAACAATTTCCATAACTACACAAATCATCAATAATCACTTAAACAATACCACAGATGCATAATTAATAAAACTTTTAGGCTTGGATTAACCAAGACCACTTTACATTTAACAATAAATATTACGAAATGATTGAAGGTTTACCTATGGGCTCCCCACTTAGCGGACTTATTAGTGACATTCTCATGAACCATTTAGAAGATATTATACACAACAGCAATTTCGAATTCATTAACAAAATTATATTATGGAACAGATATGTAGACGATATTCTAGTCATAATTGACATTACAAATATAAATATTATAAATCAACTTCATAATTTTATAAATACTTTACACCCTAAAATAAAATTCACCATAAAATTAGAAAATAATCACAACTTAAATTTTTTAGATATCATTTTTAATAACATCCCCACATACAATTAATTATGACATTTATAAGAAACGTACACAAACCGACGCTATTATCCCATTTAATTCTTTTCATGACCCAACAAAAAATCAACTTTCATTTCTTATATATACAGACTAAAAAATACCCCTCCCACTTTAAATAACATGAAAAAATAATTAAACATTATACAACAAATTGTTTCTAACAGTAGTCACGATATCCACTATTTTAACAATATATTTCAAAAATACTGTGTTAGTATTTATATATAGTATTTATATATAATAACCATACAACACTATACAACAGTATATACAACAATAGTAAACCACCTACAAAATTACTCCTACATGCATAGGAGAGACCGGCGGAAAAATCGAAATTACAGTCAAAGAACACACAAGCAATAATTCAAACTTTGGTAGACACATACATTTTAACAATCACAAATTCACATTTGATAACATCAAAATCATTCATCGACTGAATAAAGGCTACTTAATGGAATTATTTGAAAGGTGTGAAATAGATTTATTTAGAAAAAACTACCCACAAACCTTACAACTTAATAATTAATTGGAAAACAATATTCCACATATTTACCATACTCTCACACCCCGTTTTAACAAGAAAAAAAATTCTTTTCTACTTTACACATTAAATTTTATATTTTTTCATTTTTACGATAACAAAAAATAACGTCGATATATCCAACAAAACACATAAATGAGTACTGATGCATCAGATAAAATTTCGTTATAGAACGTTAATCTTGTCATTTTAAAAAATATGAAAATGTTCTACGAAATAATCTGAAAGCAAATCAATTACAGTTATAAAAGTTTATATTTGCTACATGTAAAACCTAACTGAAAGATTAGAACCATCCACACTAAAAACGCTTTTCCGACAAATGCTTGGGAGATCATGACAATTCAGTTAGTTCGATTTTGATCACAAGATTTTTGCAACGCAGGCAAAAGCACAATTTGCCCCCCAGCTAAAATCGCCTTTAAAAAAGATGCTCTTGCTGTTTCAGCTACGGATCAGAACGTTTAGTTCCTTTAGGATTTTAACATAATTACTGTAAATTAATTTTTCGATTATTGGAGGGTAAGAGTGATTTGCTTATATTTTGCTCTAAATCTGACAAGATATACAGATAAACAAGTAGAATTCAATTTACTGTATCTTTATGGACTGTACAGTAATTCGTTAGTTTTACTCATGTCAGTATTATAAAGGAGGTATTTACGCTCCAGTAGAACATAAAATGAATTGCTCTGGGTCACCTGCCATTCGTTTAACGATGACCTTTTATTTTATGCAGTATAAAATAAAAGTTCCATCAAACCGCTCCCTCTATGACGTAACATTGTTTTAAAATATACAGAGTGTTTTAAAATATACCCAATTATAAGTAATTAATGCTAGCTAGTCATTTCTATAGAAATAAATTGAAATATTCTAAAAATACATTTAGTATTATTCGTAATTTATAGGTATAACTTATAGGCATTATTTATTTCCTAAAATGTATAAATATCTGCAATATATCTGCAAAAGGCTGACAACAGTCCAACAACGTCCGAACATTTCTTGGGACCATTACAGTTCAAGGCCTCTTAATGCTTTGCTGGACAAAGGACATTTTCTAATCTGGAATCACCGACATTGAAAAGGATCAAAAAGGATAAAAGCGAATACGCTTAGGGATTTATATACGTCGAATATTCAGTAATAAAACTTTCGACGATGGCATGTTGGAAAAACATATTTTCAAAAACAATTTTAGTTTAAAAATCATAAAATCAATAAAGTAATCATAAATCGAGTAGTGGTGAAAAATATAGTATCAATTTTGAAGACCCCTGATCTAAATGAAATAACAAAAATACAATTTCCTCATCCCAGTACTATTCTTGGTATAGTCAATAAAGTTAAAGATTGCGTGACATGTAACCGTAAAAAATAATCAAACATAAACGTATATTTACTGATGAAATGAAGTTAAATATCCTTTGCTATGCATGCCAATCCATAAGTAGTACTCCCAGCGAATTCCGTATTCTAAAATAATCTCTTGAGAGAGTCGTAGCCGAATTTAAATTTAAACCATACATTTGCTTGAAAATCATCGAACGTTATTTGAAGACAAAATAACCCAATCGATCTTTTGGCGACAACACCTTCAATTTAAATTAACGATTAAACATTTAAAGATTACTGGGCTATATGTCGATCAGTTTCCTATAAAGACTTATTGAGATTTTTCAGACGATTACGAGTACCACCTGTTTTTAATCAACGCTTGTCACACGGCCTCCTTCTTTTTTCTTACTTTATCCCTTTCTTTCTCCTGGGAGAGTTAAATTGTCCTGCTGAGTACCACTTCACTTCCATCGCTTTTAATTTTAAATCCCTGCTGCATCCACAAATAATAATCCTGTCCCTGTCTGGCTTGAATATAATCTCTACTTTCCAGCCGTCTTTGTTTTCACGCCATTGCCACCTTTTGTGCGGTGGTCATTTTTGTCCTAATTGCCGGATAAAGTCAAGTATTTACTATCGCTCAGCTTAAACTTCACGAAGTGTATCATCAGTTTTTTCAATTCGATAATTAAATTGGTTTTGATGATGATTTTTAACTGTGCAAAATTCCGGTTAAACCTCTAAGGAACACGCAATTAAAGTAACTGAAAGCTTAGGAATGAATAATTGAGATTTAATTCAAGTTTCTCAGTGGGCTATTGCCCACCATCGTTATTCTACTGATTATTATTCGAACCTTCCATTATGGTGACTTCCGCTGTAATAATTTCCGCGATTCTTTATCGTTGATATATAAGGATATTATTTAAGAGGTTTAATTTTCACCTTACAATTCTACTTTTTATTATTTATTATTATATATAATTCCAATTTTTTCACGCAGGAATCGGCGTTCTGTGGTATGTTGCACCAACCAAACTTTTTACCACTTGCTGAAATCAGCGCTGCAATTTTCTTTATTTTGCCAATGTCCATACTGGCGTTACAATACACGAAAATGGGTCTGCAGATCTACAATAGTTCGCAGGAATTTGGCGGCAGTATTCGATTATCCCTGCACAGAGATAGTAGACGAGTGCAAGCTCACAGGACGGTCGTCAGAATGTTGGGTAAGTTGAAAGATTTATCATTAAGTTGTGGAAACTTTTGATTTTAAATCGTTTTGATAAAAGTTTGATACATTATATACACCCTAACTGGAGCGAAATAATTTAACGCTGATAATAATTTATTACGGTCTGAGCTACCAGCTCATCTTCTATTAGCATCTTTCTGAAAGATATCGAACTCGAGTCTACTCGCATTTCTAATTATGCCCGACTCGAAAATCGCGAAAACGTCATTTGCGTATCTGCTACAAATTTGAGAGGATTATATAATCTAGTTTGCAAATTAGTTATAAAGTGATAAGTAGCGTTGCCAACTCTGAATATCAGATTGCTTTGAGGTAGCGGTCATATTCCCAAATGTTTGAATCAAATAGAATTCGAATTACACAAAGATTTTTATAATCTATATCGATATGCTCTAGTTTTAAAAGCTACCAAACTGGTGACTGATATTGTGTCATTTACTATGGATATCTCCAAAAATTAATCGAATTTGTGATGTCAAACTAAAGGAAGAATATAAAATAGCTTATAAAATTTCAATAATGTGTATGGTCATATAATCAAAAATAAAGCATTAAGGTGAATTGAATGTAATAAAAATGAAATCATTATGCAGTACCAACAACGTCTTTCATTATTGCTGTAACTATCTCATTCATTATATGGTTAATATTTGGCAATTTACAAGGTGTATTGAACCAATAATCTCTGAATGAAGGCTTGAAACAAAAATTATTCACATGTTTTATAAAACAAGTGAAAATAGTGTATAATTATCGTTAGTACCAATTATATCAGACATTAAAATGTCTGCAATAGTAATAAATAGTTTACTAATATAATACAAGACATCTTCAATATATTCAATAAACCACATTTTCAATTTTTATTGAAGTAAAATTACATTGCTGAAATTAAGACATTTTTTCGCTATTAAAGAGGCTGTAGAACAATTTTTAGTTTTGTTTTGAATTATAAGACAGAAAATAACAGTGTACACTTCCTTTATTTCTATACTACATATTGTTCATAATGGTTTATATTTAGATAAATTTAAAAACCTCATTTTTACAGTTTAGGTGTTATTTTTTATTTGCAAATTACCATATTAATAAAAGCTAAATAAATAAAGTAAATGATATGAACTTAAGATATAATGAATGAATTAATTCTATAAGTACAACAAAATTTAATTTATCTGCATTTCTTTGATTGCGACCAAACGGTTAGAGATATAAAAAACCTTTACGTTGAAAATCGATACGTTTTTTTAAACTGTCTAACATAACATTATTTTTTAGTATACAGGGTAACATTTTTAAATTTAAAGTCATATTAAGCATGAAATAGTACCGCTTTCGTTGTAAACCTAATGCACTAATGCATATTAATTTTAGCGATTTTGTCAATATTCAATAATAAAATAAATTAACTGAATACGCATGTGTAAAAAGTAAGTAAACACACTGTGCGTATTAAAAAATAAAAAATGTTATGTTGTTAAAAGATCAATATGTTGCTTTTCTTTGAATTATTGTTAAAAAGTTAAATATAAAATCAGTTCCGGGTTTTGCTATGATATTAAAAATGAAAAATACTGAATTTTCTTCTTAAAATGCTCTAGACAGAGAAATGTTCACCATATAAACATTGAAATTTTGAACGTTACAATTCTGGAAAAATTGATTTTTACTTTATCTCATATAAAGAGAAAGGAATGCATTCAGTCCAAAATTTTGATGGTGAGATTTTGACATATCTGGACGAATTATGGTATTCTAAGACTAATGGTACCATTTTTGGCCATTGGTCTGTCCGTTCGTCTGTCCGGCTGTCTGTTACACAATTAGTGGTCCACACTTCTACAATTGCTAATCCTTTTAGGTAAAAAAGTTTCAAATAAAAGCTACATGGTTCCTGTCTTTCTCTGTTTTAGACGTATTTTCATATTTGCAGGGTATCCCATTTCTTCAAGACGCTATACAACTTCAGATTTTTAACGGGAACACCTTGTATATTATTACATTTTTAGGTTCCTTGTGGAATTTATAGTCTATTTTATTAATCTAAATTAAGAGTTATTGGACATTTAAAGTAAAAAATAAATATTTTTTTTAAAACAAAGTTGGCCTGGAGTTCCAAAGCTTTTTTGATTTTTTTTTGAAACAATAAAACTGATCGGTATTTCATGTTATTAACTACTTGTTCTGCTGCTCTATATATAAAAGAAAACTAAAAAAAAATAAAACTAAAAAAAAAGTGTAAAAATGTTCTTTTCAAGTTTACTTAAACAATGGTTACTTCTTTATTCTTTATAACAAGACTGACTCCTGTACGGGGAAGATCATTCAAAAATGATAATGATGCTTCTTTATTTATCGAAAATAAATTCACCTTTTCCAGTGAATAAAATATCTGTTCTTTCAAAAAGTCTCATTGATATTTTATTCAGAGCAAAGGTGTGTTTATTTTTGAAAAAATCAATATAATATGATATTTTTACTGTTTAAATTTTTGTCGTTTGTAATTATTTGTTTGAAGTTTATTTTTTAAATGAACAGATATTTTATTAAGTAATATCCATAAAAGATATTTTATTTTTAACAAAATTGTTTGACATCTGCATTGTATTTGCACTTTTATCATTTTAGAAACACAATTTTAAAAAATTAAGGTAAATTATAGCTTTACAGTCCAACCAATTAATTTAATTTCTTTAAAATCTGCTTTAATAATTCGAGAAATTTATTGAAAAATTCGCAGATTGTAAAGAAAATTGTACAGACTGCTAACGCCATCGTTCTATCGTGGCGAAATTACTATGGCCCGCAGTGCTTTCCAGCACGTACCCGTTTATTAAATTCCTTGTCGAATTTGTGCTCGATTTTATTCAACATACATTGTTCAAAGTCGCACCGTTTAGAAGATATTCGACATTTAAAGTATCATTTAAAGTACTCGCATACCACATGAAGTCGGGGGGTTAAGTGAGAGAAAGTAGTGTCAGTGATCCACACCCACTCAGTTTTTACGTTGATTTGGTTTATGAATTTAATTTAAGTAGTTTAATTTTAAAATATTGATTTGTGTAGTCAATGGCATATAGAAATATTTTAAATAATTTCAATTTGTAAAATTTATTATTTTTGTAGAATTATTAGATGTTTTAGAATTTTATTACATCGAATATCTTTATTATTTATAAGTTAATTAAATTATTTTTTTTTGGCTTTCCGGTGATCGCCGCGTCTGGCAAGAAACTCTCCGTTGACGTTTCGCCGCTCATTGCAGACGGCATCATCAGAACTAACTGATGATATGAACACCAGCCGCGAAAACCTACAACAACGTTTAATTAAATTAAGTTTTGTTTTATTAATTTCTTCACTAGTATTTTTTATAGAGAATATTTAAATATAAATCGTTTTATTATATTAGTATCTATATTTGTTTTATCTATAATATTATTATTTATTAGTCCTAATTTAATAAGTATTTTATTAGGATGAGGTGGATTAGGGTTAATTTCTTATTGTCTAGCAATTTATTACCAAAATATCAAATCTTACAATGCAGATACATATAGTTACTGCACATAGTAATGGAATTGCAAATGTACCTGTAGTATTAGTAACTTCTTGAATAATAAATTATAGAAGTTTTAATAATAATTATTATTATATAACTTTTATTAATGAAGATATTTTAAATATTATTGTTATATTAGTTTTATTAGTAACAATAAGAAAGTCTGCTCGAATTTCATTCTTATCTTGATTACCTGCGGCTATAGTTGCACCGACCCTTGTTTCTTCTTTAATTTATTTTTAATTCATTCTTCAACATTAGTAAAACAATTATAGTGGTGTTTAGTTATTAATCCGATTTAATATAGCTTTAGACCACAAAAGAATGATATTTTATTATTTATTGGTAGAATTTGGGGTTGACATGTCCGATCAAATTTCTGCAGGTGGTGTATGCATATATTTTACAATATCTTCGATTTGATCGGAATAAATCATCAGTAAAAAATCCACATCTGTAAAAAAAGTGGTATTGAACAAAAAGAATACATCTTATTTACAACGTTGTATTTATGATTACTGCATCAAAATATCTGCATCCAAATGCAAAGGTCTTAAAAGACACCTTTTGGTAGAAATACGTATACATAAAACCGTGTAGAAATAGTTTTAAAGGGAGTGGGGGACGAAGCTACCGGTACAGACTTTTAGATGGCGCTGAGCTGTGCTCATTTGTGTCGTATAAGTAGTTGCCTGCATTAAATGCACTATATAATCATTTGATTCTTATTTCATATCTATTTCTTCAAACTTATACGAGTACAATAACAAGTACTCAAAAATTTAGATTTTTGTGTATTTACACTTTCATGCTGATTTAATACTCTGTTATACTGATAATATACAGACAAATAAGATAAATAATTACTTCATATTGTTAGTGAACTTTACTGAAGATTTAAAATCGGCAGTAATTACATGTTATTAATTACTATTTGATTACAATAATTACTATTGATTTTAAAACAACTACTTGAAGTTAACAACAGCAAACTATATACGGAATCAATATGTACATGAAAATATTAAGCGATCTAAATTGATATTTTAAGCGATTGTTGAAGAAATAGACCTGAAATAGAGAATCCAAAATCTAAAGCCGTCTGAGTATGGAATGTAGAAACATGTTTCTAACGAGCGCGTTTGAAGTCCCCGGTAGCTCAGATGGCAGAGCAACCTACTGGTAATAGGAGGGACGCGGGTTTGAACCCCGCTCGAAGACACTATTTTTCTTCATTCTATTTCTTCTACATGTGTCCCAAATTCGATGCTCACCATTGGTATCTTGGAAACGGTAAGTGCTACAGTTTCTTTTGTTTTTCTAAAAAAAATGCACTGCCTACTAGATATCCAGAAAAATCGGCATTTTCTTCATATGTGAATATTTTCCATATTATTTATCGTATCAAAAAATTTCGAGGGAAAAATTTGTAGATATCTGTAGGATAGATTATAAAAATATTTTTTACCTTGCATCAGTTTTGAGATGTGACCCAAAGTTGTATTTTTTTAAATGGAAACCATAGTTGATTCTGACATTACTAAATCACTTTAAATTTCCTTTCAAACGACGTAAGATAATAGATCAGGGGATTAGGTGAGAAA
>JAWQRJ010005021.1:0-10569 GCA_033557515.1 Diorygopyx duplodentatus
CAATAATCTTATATGTATTTTCATCGTTAAGGTGTTCTGTTGCTTTTTTGATGTAGTCTTCTCTGTTTAGTATTACTGTTTTTTGTCCTTTGTCGGCCTTAGTGATGATTATGTTGGGATTGTTTTTTATGTACTGTTGTGTTTCTTTTTGGATTTTATCGTAATATTTGTTTCTGGCATTTTCTTGTATGTTGTGTTTGTGGTTGAATACATTTTTCATGTTTTTTACTACGTTATCTCTAATTTTATTTTTAATGTGTTGTGGTTGTGCAGTTATTACATTTTCTATATTTTTTATTGTATGAAAGGCATCTCTAGTGTGATTAGTATTTGGAAAATTAAATTTTGGTCCTAAACTTAAACAATATTCGATATTATCAGGTATGACATGGTCGGTACAATTTTTTATCCATTGTTTGTTTGTTTCGTATTCATTGTGTTGTTGTTTCCCAAGATTTATAATTTTTTCGCAGTGTTTGTTCTTTATATTTATGAATTGTTTATTGTATATATTATTTTGAAATCCTATGTAGATTTCGTATTCGATGTCATTTAATGTTTCTTCTAGTTTGGTGTTGTTATTAGCAATTTTTGTCTTTATAGTGTGTATGTCTTTAATTGTTGTGAAATACATATATTATATTTTTCCATAATTTTTTAGTACCAGGCGATCTATATTTGACTGTATTTGCACTTTTTTTGCCCAATAACATAAGCTGTATATTTTTCATGTAGTTAATTTCTGAATAGAAGCTATAAATTTGTGTTAATGTTTACATGAACTCTTGTTCTTGTTTTAATGAGTATTATCATCTTTTGTAGTGGTATTCAGAAAAAGGTAGGTCCTTTTCTGAATACCTTATATAGTGATTAAATTCATTCAAAGAAAACTTAAGCTATTTAAATATAATATAATTAATATAAAAATAAGTCATAAAACTAACAATAATAAAAAAATCTTTAAATTATTATTATATAAAATTTGAAAAAATAAAGAAATTTTTTTAATATTTTTATAAATATTTTGAGACCCTAATTTAGGATTTTCTAAGCAAATTTGAATTTGTATGAAAATTATTGACTTAAAATTTAATTAGCAAATCCTTACTGATATTTTAAAATTATGCACAGTCACCTGAAAAAAATATTTTATTTACAACTCGTAGATCGACCTGCTATTGAAATTTTAAATGTACTTTCACTCAATCTAGCACACGACACCGCTTGTATTCTTGAAATAACACGTTGAAATGCTAGTTAAATTTCCGTGTTTAATAAATTGACCATTACAAAATTCAAAATCGAAAGGTTACAGTGTACAAAATGTAATGCTTTAGTATTTTATCTCTTTAATTGCATTTTTAATACACTTTTTTTGTTATAATATAGTGTCATTCAATTAGTAAAACAACAATAACAACGCACACATTAACTTTATGAACTCATTGGCAGTAAGTACAACTCTCACATCTGTGTAATAATACATAAGGTTGAGTCTGCAATGTAACATTTATACAATAGGTAGTCTTTACGTGGTACCGCGTTATGCCATAAGACGGTAGCACAATAATTGACGGTATCAACCATGCGTAGATTATTGTTCATTTTCTCCAGACCACGTCATCGATTTATAACATAACATTGCTGTGTCCACAACGATACCGGAAAGAAAAAATACCTTCCTTGAACAAGTTTCTTTTTTTGGATTTAGAAATCCTATCCTTTATCCTTAATTAAGGTGAAAATAAAACGTTACCCGTTTACGTTTTAACTTAATAAGTGTTTTATTTGGTATTGTTATTATTTATTTATAAATTATTAATGTACAACATAAAAAAAGATTCATTTTTCCATGTATACAAAATCACATGCGATCACACAGTAAGGAAACGATGTTAATTAATAGTCGTGATGATGGTGGTCTTCATGTACTGGCACCGGTACTGGTACTTTTACTGGGTACGGTATATGTTTGTAAACCGGTACGTGGATTGGTTTCTCTACAGTGTAGGGTACAGGGTTGTCTATATATACTTTATAAGGTACTGGTACTGGTTTCTCCACTGGTATCGCAATCTGTTTGTACACGGGGTAAGGTTGAGGTACTGGTACTTTAACAGGTACTGGTACAGGTTTCTCGACTGGGTAGGCTACTGGCCGGTCGACCGGAACTTTTACTGGATATGGTACTGGCTTTTCTACAGGTACGTGAATCTGTTTTTCTACTGGTACGGGTACGGGATGGGGAACGTGTACTGGATATGGGCGGTCATATGGTACTTTGACTTCATATGGTATATGTTTGATTACTGGGTATGGTTTAGGGATGTGTACTGGTATGTGGAAGGGTACATGCACTGGTTTCTCCACGGGGTATGGAGCTGGTACGGGCACTTTAACAGGTACTGGTATATTTTTGATGACGGGATAAGGTTGCGGTACGTACACTTTAACGGGATAAGGCCTATCTACGGGTACTTTAACTGGATAATGTACTATTTTTTCTACTGGATAAGGATGTGGTACTGGAACTGGTACTTTAACGGGAACGCTGTAGGGCACGTGTATTTTCTTCTCTACGGGGTAGGGTTGCGGGACGTATACTTTGACTGGTACAGGCACGTTTTTCTGTACCGGTACGTGAATGGTTTTTTCGACAGGGTAAGGCAACGGTATTCCTTTGATGAAGGTGATGGTCTTTTGCGAGTGTACATTATGACCTAAGTCGATCGATCCCAGATGCGACCCAGCACCGACTTCGTAACCGTGATCGATTCCACCGCCGTATCCATATCCTATGTCGAGAAGACCACGTTTCTTTTGTTTGTTGTCTTGCTTCTCCTCTGCCCATACCGCGGTAATGACCAGCAGGACTAAGAAAAACGCGTGCAACTGAAAAAAGAGAAAAAGAAAAATCCGAAAAGTTGCTTGGCGCACAGTTTCACTTTCCACACACTCACCGTGAGTCTTCTCATACTCGATTTGTACGGGGTTGCGAACGTAAAGCAACTGCACGTGAAACTTTGAGCACCACCTGCTTATATACAGTTTTGGTGTAGCTTTCGCTCTTCCAGAGTGCTGTACGGTAAAAGGAGCCATCTTCTCCCACCCGATTTTCTGCAATTTCGTACAGACACACGGTGTGCTACACGGTCGGCTTGTTCTCAGGCACGTTGTTAAAGAAAACCCATTGCATAAGCCACCTTCGTTAAGTCTCACATATTTCTATATACTCTCTGAGAAAATTCCTATTTTCGTTTTTACATTAAATTCACACGTCAGTCTATTTCCATTTACGAATTAAGAAAATCTACCACTGTAATTATTTAATAAATACGATATTTTTACTTTTATTTCTTCATTTAGCAATAATAATTTACGATTGGTTGATTTGCGAAATTCCAAGTTCTATTTGAAACGTGCCCATTAAACTGCGTGCTACGTAATAAGCAGAAACCAATGAAAGTTGATGTTAACATCGAGAGCGTGTTCTAGTTGTCGATAATGAATTATACTTCAAAACCGCCGATTGATTCCGACACCGTAAAGAGTAAAACATACCAACAGTTTAATATCCTGTATAGTGATTTCTCACGTAACGATAACGTTTATTCAAAACACCAGTTAAAATCGTTAGAATACTATATCCGTCAAAACTTCTACCATAAAATATTTAAATTATTTTTTTAAGGCTTCAACATTATATTATACATATATTTGTATATAAATCTTTAATATGTTATTTTCTAAATAACAATTATAATAATTACCTAAAATTTTAGTCGCATAACAAAAACCAAACACAGCAGAGTGCACACTGTGTGTTTAGATTCCAAAAATACCATAAACGGTTTATATAGGTACTGAACATAAAATTAAATTTATGTCCGTGTTCAGCATAAGAGTGAAAACAGAGATGCCCTGCCAATTAATTGCGGATATGTTTCAAATTTCATTTGATAATAAATGTCAAATAGCTCTGTTAGAATGTGACTTTCACCAAATACATACAACACCAAAATAGTTCTGTATTAACACACAGCGTGTTAAAAATAGTTGTACAGTGTCAAAAATAAACGTGTACGGTGTCATAATTAAATGGAGCACTTTTCGTTAGCTATTCTTTGTTTCAATTTCTACTATTAACATTTTTTTTGTCATCGTCTTCCTGAAGGAAGGCATTTTTTTAATTAATTTGAGATTTTTTAATTAAATGAAAAATGCCATACCAAGAAACTGAACAAACCAATGTTCAACGAAAGGAAGAAAGTAGATTAGTAAAACTAATCAAATTTTATGTCACCTTTCTTTAATGGATACATCAAGTACATAAAAGGTTATAATTGTCTGTTCGCATTACTGACATTTCTCTTTCAAGTGTGCTCTTTTAACTCCAGATTCATATTTAAACTTACACCAAAATATTGAATTTTTGCTTTCTATAACATCTACTTTTTCACTTCCTTGTTATAAATTTACGGAGATCTTCGTTAAATATTTTAAAATCGATTGGGTTCTTGTCGATGGATAATTAATTTAGCGACGCTTCAACTTCCGTTTAGATATAACACCTGCGAAACGGTACATTTGGTAATTTAATTTGAGACTTTACCCTATCTTAAAGTGACCAGATTTATATAATGGAATGTGGGACGCTCACTAAAAAAGATCTTTTTATTTAGTGATTTTTACAATACATGATGCATAAAATATTACATAATATATTGTAAAAATCATAAAAGAGTAACATTCTTTTTTTCTCGTATCATTACAATTAACGAGTACTTGTATGCAACATAATCATACATTCATAAATTACATTACAAAATCTTTTCACAGCGTCAACATCGAAAACAAATATAAATATTAATATAAATCTAGCCGTTAACATGTAAAATATACAAATAATAACATATTTGCTTATAGATATTTGCTTACAAATACTTTTCTGATCTATGAACTTAATAATTCTTCATTTTTTGCTATATTATTCCAATTTTTATTTACAAGAATTGAAAAAATTGCACTTCACTTGTAATGTTGCCTTCAAAGTTTCTAAGCCCAATTGCGTTTTCTCTGTGGTCCAAATTTTATTCACTTCTGAAAAAGTGCGTTCCGTTGAACCATTTGTCCCTGGCAAGCATAATTCAAATTCAATCGGTTTCTTAATATATATTTTTAAATGGTACGTTGTCGTTCTCAAAGTCATTAAATATTTCTATCCGTCTTTTATCAGTTGGTACCTTATATTCATTGCAAGAGTTTCAGATTTAAAAAAACAAAACAATTCAAAATTTCAATAAGAAAAATTTAAATATTTCTCTATTACCTACAAATCCAAAAATTCAATTTGAGAAAATTCCTAATTTTGATTTCTCTGCATTGCATACAAATTTAAATTTCAATTAAAGATTTCAAATTTAAAAAAACACAACAATTCAAAATTTCAATTAGAAATAATTTGAATATTTCTCTATTACCTACAAATCCAAAAATTCAATTTAAGAAAATTTCTAATTTTGATTTCTCCGCATTGCGTACAAATTTAAATTTCAAGTTAAAGACTTCAGATTTAAAAAAACAAAATCAAAATTTCAATAAGAAAGTTTCGGATGAAAATAACACAGTATTAGAAAAAACTGATGAATTGTTAGTAAATAATAATATTTGTAACATTTTAGGAGAATGTTTAGCAAATTTGAAGATAACGAGATTATTTAATAAACATTTAATAAACCCCTCATTTATTTGTTAAGTTATATACACGGTATACTCTAATGGCGTAGTGAATTACATATAATTTACGATAATCCATAATATTAAAAAGTAATACTTATTTTCGTTTTGCAAAGAACGCACTAAATATAACAAAAATTGGGACTTAATAAGTAAAGTTAACTTTTAAAGATTAGTTTTAAGAAAAGTTTTGACAAGAATGCAAGATAGAAAAACTGTCACCAATGTTATCCGATAAACGACGATAAATAGTATTACAGCGCAATCTAATATCAAATAGAAGAATCAGTGGCCTTGTTTACTGTAATAAACCTAAAAACTTTTAATGCGGGACACATTGTCCAATGTGGGACACTATGGGGGACAGTTTTTAATGTGGGACAAACAATTCAAATGTGGGGCAGTCCCACCTAATGCGGGACGTTTGGTCACTTTATGGTAGGTAGCTCTAGTTTAGAAAATATCGTCAGGAATTTATGATATGTATTCATTTCAAGGTGGGGTTGAAAAGAGTTTTAGATATTATATATATTTTTTTTCAGAATCACCCCCTTCAACTCCTATAGATTCTAGACAGCTAAGTTAAGCATTACGCTATTCTATTGTAACACTTTCAGTTTCTTAAGAAATCATAAATAAAATTTGAATTAATGAGGAGAATTCAAATTCACTTATACGAAATGTAACCTACGTATCACATTTTTTTGATAAATTTTATCCAACACCTTTTGACAATGGTTTAAAGTGCACTTGAAAATGTTGCAATTTGATATTTTAACTGACCAATTTAAATTATGGAAAGATAATGTCATCTGTTCACATAATTCGATTAACATTGTCATACTTAAAAACTAAATGTGGTGGAAAGGCAACTAAACCATAATATTTTTCATGCTAGCACCACAGTAAAATTATCTGAGGTATTGTAATGTCAAGTTTTTCTTGAAAATAACACCAAAACAAAAAATAACACCAATAAAGGTAGTATTAAATAGGCAGTGTATTAAGAAATAAAGTAATTTCTAAAATAAACAACGACTTCTAAGATCTAATAATCATAAAGGTTGTATGTAAAAATCTGTTGTTAGGAAATGTCCAGTATAAATGTATATTCCTGTATATTCCACATCATAGTTTTAGTTTGTCGAAAACTAATATGGTAAAAAATACCTTTTACTTCAACAATCATTGAAAAATTTCCACAAATGCACGTTTCTTTCTTCATTCTTTTTTTGGGGATATTCAGCAATTTTGAGGTATATTCTCCTCTGACCTTTCGATTCCTTTGTGATAATAAAGAGATTGCAAATTGTTGTTTATCTGTCATATCGATAACAGTTAATCTTAGATATGTAGGTATCTTTGTAAGTTTCTTTGAAAATCAGATCAAAATAACATTTTGTTGAGTTATTTGCCTTTAGACGTAAGCTTTGATGAGTAGTTTTTTGAAAATAACTATGCAATTGTAAAGTTTGTTAAATGAATGGTTCGAGAAAGGCCAACATTGTATTGTGCTACTACTATTTTTTTTAAAGAAGGAGAAGGATTGCTGAAATATGCAGTTATATTATATTGGAACTTTTAAGTCCCGTCATACGTTAAAGGGTATAAAAAGATAGCCCTTCATTAATTTCAAAACATATTTTAAGGGCAATTTATGTCTATCTTAGTAAAATGTAATATTATACTCTTCCGACTATTTTATTATTATTTTATTTTATTTTACAATAAAATAGTCGGAAGATAAAGAAGTCGTAAAAAATACATATCAAGGATAATCTGTATACATATATGAATGTAGAATGTAGAAGGTGCGGTTTTTCCCGTTGCACCTAAGCCCCATTGGGGCCCTTTGTCCTGCCCCCTAAGTTGCAGGCATCTATACTCTGTTCAGCGAACAGGTGGAATGATTACGTGCTGTTCACGTGTGCCGCCGAAGTCAACAGCCCACGATAACGCAAAGTTTTTGGATGTAAAATATGAAAACATAACTTACATTAAAGAAGTAGAACAATGTTGCTACCAACTATGTATCTACATATTAGGGATTTTTATATTGCTAAGAGTACATGTAGAGCTGATGATACTCTACATTACGTCCTATCATTTTAAGACATACAGGTGCCCTGAAAATCCTCCAGAAAGCTTCGCGAGGGTATTGATTGTAAACTTAATTATTGTATCACCATAGGGCCCTTTAACTGTAACTCTAAATTATATATTTATTCCTTTATATTTTTGATAGATACCAAAACATTGAAGGGGTCATTAAATATGTTTAGAAACTGTTTAGCTAAAAATCGAGTTTGAAAGTTATAATAAATGAATCAAAATATCAATAAGACTCTAAAACTAGTTTGCTTCTCTTTTTAAAATTAAATGTAATATTATTTTATTATTACATTACTTACATTTGGATTATGATCAAGTTTATAAATTTTAAAAATTTAAAAATATACTATAAAATTTCGCTTTCTTAACATTTTCAAATTAAAAAACTTAACCAAAATTAATATACCAAAATTTAAGGAAAAGGGTATACAGTACTTTGAAATTCAATTTATTTATTCGAGGGATGATATTACATTATATTTATTTGGAATTTACGTAAATGATAAGTAATAAATAATTTAAAAATTCAATTATCACTCACTATTGGTTATGTGATAGATGTGTGGGAGTCAGAGTCTGATTCCTCTAAATTTATAATAAGGGGCTCCACTTGAATTTCCATAGCGATATCAAGTTGCCACATATTATTTTTTATATTACTATTCCATTTTCTGAACATGTCTCACACAATTTTCAAAATGTTTTACACCCAGGGCTCTCCCACTTCTAAGAATAAGACAATAACAATTATTTAAATATATATATAATTAGGTTTATTTACCGGTAACTTTTGCTGTGAAGTCAACATTTTTCACGAATTGAATTTTCAGTATGCTCCTTCTGACAAGTTTTAAAAATATTGACTATTCTTCTATTGTACACGCTTTCGAAAATTATAACCATATGCTAACCAAATTAAATGGCGAAAGAAACGCAATTATTTGAGGTACAATTTGTCTTTACACAACCTATGATTATTTGAGTAACCGTGGCCAACTTTTCTTTTAATGGCATGATAATATACACGTCTTTATTTAATATTCTAGGATTTTCACCAATTTCATTGTTAGCGAGTTTTTGAACAAAATTATGCAAAATGGATTTTAGTATCCTAATCGATATGATAGAAATCTACTGTGGTCGCTTCAACACCAAAAATTTCATCAAAAATTTCTCTGACTGAAATAGGATTTAAGAAAGTTTGGAACAAGAAACTAAAGAGATTGCAATAGCGGTTTGATGAAAATTTGGAATCAAACGTACTGCTGTGTGGTGAAGAAAACCTTATGACCTCTACTCGCGAAATTACACATAATCATGTTACATCTAAAAAAGGTCTATAAGATCTTGACAAAAATTTATTAGATAATAATCATGGACGTCGATAATACCATTTTTGTATTTTTTACTTAAATAAGCTTAAAGAAAACCCAAATATTTACAGGGCAATACTTTGGACTAATGCCGCTATTATACTTGGAGCCAATAAAATTCTCATTAAATTGTTGCCAATTGTTGCAAATAATTATCACCGAAGATTATGTTTTTTAGATAATTTGTTAGTATTATCTGTAGTTTGAATCGTGTTAATAAAAAAAACAATTTTCAAATGTGTATTGCTAGAAATCTCGAATACCAATAACAATAAACTGCCAGATAATTGAACGCCATTCTGATGTTATGTTAGACAGTTTGCAGTCATAGTAGTCGTAGAAAGCCACTCCAACTTCTCAAGTTGGAGGACTTCACCAACGTCTGTAATGATTCCATTTTTTAACCAAATATGACAACACAAAACAATCAAAAATATAAAAAAAATAGCACAAACAACTTCCACAAACATTGAACAGTGTAAAACATTGTTCATTCGACGAGAAACAAATGTCAGAATTTACGCTTATGTCCTTAACCAGAATTGAAAAATTCATGGAATGTTCAACAACAATTAATCGCCGGTTGCTTTTTATTCAAAACGTTGTGGTTATTTCTACTTTCTCTTATAAAGAGAAAGTAATTCATTCGGACCAAAATTTGGATGGTGAGATTTTGACATATTTGGACGAATTATGGTATTCTAAGACTATTGGTACCATTTTGACCATTGGTCTGTCCGAATGTCCGTCTGTTAACAACACTTCTCCTATTTATAACCATTTCAGGCAAAAAAGCTTCAAATAAATGTTGCGTAATTTCAGTTCTAGTTTCTTCAAGAAATATTTTCGTACATATAGGTTTTCTTACATACAGGCCATTTCTTGTAGACGCTATGCAACTTCAATTTCTTAAATGGAACTCCCCACGTATTATTACATCTTCGGGTTCTTTTTGGACATTATGGTCCATTTCATTAAACATGCATTTGGACAAAGTTGCACCGTTTAGGAGTTATTGGACATTTTTTATTTACAAAAAGTGATATTTGTTTGCATGGCTATGCATAATTATCAACTGACAGATTTGTCACTGACATGAATCAATAACATTAAATGACGTTTGTTTTAATTTAGTACCACTTACTGTATTTAAAGTTAATTAGCGATTGTAGCTTGGGCTGTAAAAATATGTTTTTGTCATCGCTTTCCAAATTGAAGAAAAAACTACCTTCAAACTAGAAAAATATTGTAGCGGAAACGTCAAATATAAATGAACATGACTCATGAATTGTTAATTTCAAATATGAAATGTGTGTAAGTACCCTTCCCTGGCCTTGCCCTTTCTTAT
>JAWQRJ010005022.1:0-10569 GCA_033557515.1 Diorygopyx duplodentatus
CTAACAGTTTCGTTTTCAAGATATTAGTGAAAATATACTTTCTACCCCTTACAAATCGGTTTAAAGGTTTTTACTTGACGTATAAAGAAAACACCGTGGTAAATTTCATCAAAATCGGTTGTAACATCCGCGAAAAATGAATTTTTAATAGGATAGTTAACCCCAACCACCCCTAAATGTCGTAAATGCCTTATTTTACCACAAACATCTTATTGTGTGACTAATTTACGGTTTTTCTTCAAAGTATTTTCGCAGTGCCTAACAGTTTTATCATTTTATTCTCACGGAAAGAGGGTACATAATATCCCCCGTAACTTCGCTGGGGGTGGTCTGCGGAGAATAGGAAAAAACACGTAACTAATATTTTTAAACGTATTATATGTATACTTAACGCCGCCAAAATCGATGCAGTCGTTTTTAAATTATTCCAAAAAACTAGGGGTAGCTTACCCCTTTTAACCTGCTAGTATATGTGTGATATACCAAAAGAAAGGTCTTCAAAAATGAATATCAGTTTGCGTTTACCACATTTCGATAACAGTTTTCGTTTTCAAAATGCAAGGGAATAAAGAAAATTTCCCTCAATTTGCAACAACCCTTATTACTCGCCCCAGGGGCTTTTAGGGCACGTATAAAAACATACGTAAACCTTATTTTTATCCATTCTATCGCTGTACCAAAGTGCATCGAAATCGGTGTGTGACGCTTGTGACACTTCCCTTGTAAGAGTAATAAATATATTTTCATTTTCTAAATAGTACATGATTTACAAGATTCAAGATCATTTCTTTCTAGCGAGTTTGTAATAGGCGGCTATAACGAGAAATAAATGCTTATCAATTTGCGCTTTCATGTCTTTATCGACACGGTGTTTTATATTAATCACGATAAACTCAGTACGGTATTAATTTCCAGCGAATGCTATCTGCATTCTTCAAATTCTTTTCTCCTCGAAAATAATGTTAATGTTTCGTTGTTTTGAACTCGCTCTGGGCAATCGTTTTTCTCCATTTTTTATTATTGTTATTATAATCATCTCCTCTTCTACCCTTCGGTGTTGAGGTTTTCTTCTATTCTCACTGCCACCCTCTCAACCTTTTACCGTTCCCTTCATTCAGCAGTTCTTCAAAGTAGTCTCTTCATCTTTCTATTATATGGCCCTCGTTCACCAGTACATCCCCATCCTTGCTCATTATATGTCTTACCTGGCACTGTTTCTCTCTTACTATATTTCTGAGGATTCTGTAAAATAGCTTCTGATTTCCTGCGCTATTCCGTTCTAGCTGTTCTTCAAAATTCTTTCATGCTTCCTGCTTTGCCTCTATGACCAACTTTTTGACTCTGGTTCTTTGCTGTTTGTACTCTTCATACTTTTCCTCTTCCCTTCAGATACTCTTTTCAGATCTTCTTCTTCATTTTGACTTCCTTGTCGATCACTGGTGACCACCAAGCTGTCCTTTTTCCCCTTTCTACAGATTTAGTTTTACCACATGATTCCGTTGCTGCTGTCACTATCACTTTTTAAATCACTTATTTGCAATCATCCGATCATTGTCCATACAAAAGTCTATTATCCTCTGCCCATTGCGGTTCTTTTCTCTTTCACCATGTTTACTCATCACGTCTTCCAGGCCTTTGGTATCATTTCCCACCCTACCGTTAAAGTCACCCAGCAAGTATAGGTCTCCCTTGTATCCCTCCGATTCCTGCAGCTATCCGTCCGATTCCTGCAAATTGACTGATTACATAACAATTCTGGAGGGACTTAATAATTATATTGAACTAGTTTTGAAGTATTCAGTCACGATCTGTCTTAACAACCCCCGTTCCATATCAGATAAACCGTCACCTGACCGTTGCATAAACCGAGGAGCCGTCGACGCACGATGAACTTCACGCCGTTCGGGGTGAGCGTGCCGCTGTCGGCGGCGCTGCCCGTCGCGACGCAGTTCACCGCGGGCAAGATCACGCAGGCGGGCACGACGGCGAACGGGCAGGTCGTCGGCGTGCTGCAGGGCTGCGAGAACGGCGTGCACTACATCCGGCCGCTGGACGCGAACGCGTTCGCGACGACGACGGCCGCCGCGCACACGCAGGCCGCGCAGCAGGCCGGCCAGCAGACGCAGACGCTGATCACGCTGCCGATCACGATGCCGGGCGCGAAGCCCGGCGACCCGCAGCAGACCGTGCAGATCCAGGTGGTGAACTCGGCGGCCGCGCAGGTGCCCACCAGCCAGGCGCAGTCGCCCAAGTACCAGATCTCGCAGATACCGATACAGACGTTCGGGCAGGGCGCGACCGTCCTCACGGTCGCGTACAACTCCAACCAGGACGGGATACAAATAGTGAGTTACGATTTGAAAAACTCAGACAAATTGACAATATTCAAACGAAGGCTGTCTTTATTGATGTCTTGTTTTACTAGAGCAATCTATTTTAAAATGATTTTCCGTTTTTTTCCTTCTTTTCGTTGCGCAGTTAGACGGACAAAACGGCATACCCGAGGGCATGACCGTCGTGGCGGCGATCCAGCCGCAGGACATCCAGATAATCCCGGCGCAGCAGGCGATGGACGGCATCGACAAGAACGGCAAGGAGCTGTCGGTCGCGCTCATCAAGAGCGAGGCGTCGAAGGACGACATGGAGGGCGCGACGATCACGATGCCCACCGCGACGTACATCCAGACGAACGCCGTCCAGGAGTACCTCAAGATTCACAACTCGTCGTTGCCGCTCAGCCTGCAGCAGTTCCTCAAGTTCAACAACACGGAGGTGAAGCGCGAGCAGATCACGGAGGACGGCGTCATCGAAACGGTCATCGAGACGGAGAACGCCGAACAGGAGCTGATCATGAACGACATCGTCGAGGAGATGGAGCCCGAGGAGAACACGGAAGAAGTGGAGAAAGGTAAATACGTTAATACTTTACAAAGTTGATTTGAAAGAGGACTATCAACTATCGATTAATAGCGATAGTTGTTCGCTTTTAGGGGTCTGAGAATTTTGGGAGTGCACCTGCTCGAAATTAAATACTCAACTACTTAAGTAGTTGAGTACTACTTAAGTAGTACTCAACTACGTGCAAGAATTCCTAATAATGATTTTAAAGTATAGAAAAAGCTAATTCCTAATCTGATTTTAGAGTCTTGAAAAAGCTAATTCCTAATCTGATTTTAGAGTCTTAAAAAAACTAATTCCTAATGTGATTTTAGAGTATTGAAAAAGTTAATTCCTAACCTGATTTTAGAGTATAGAAAAAGCTAAGAATCTGATTTTAGAATTTAAAAAGCTAATTCCTAATCTGATTTTTACAGTATTGAATAAGCTAATTCCTATCTGATTCTAGAGTAAATAAAAAACTAAGAATCTAATTTTAGAATTTAAAAACTAATCCCTAATCTGATCTTAGAGTATCGAATAAGCTAATTCCTTCTGATTTTACAGTCTTGAAAAAATTAATTCCTAATCTCAATTTAGAGTCTTGAAACAGCAAAGAATTTGATGTTGGAGTATAGAAAAAGCTAAGAATTTGATTTTAGAATTGAAAAACTAATTCCTAATCAGATTTTAGAGTATTGAAAGGCTAATTCCTAATCGGGTTTTAGAGTATAGAGAAAGCTAATTTCTAATCTGATTTTAGAGTATTGAAAAAGCTAAGAATCTAATTTTAGAATTTAAAAACTAATTCCTAATCTGATTTTAGAGTATCGAATAAGCTAATTCCTTCTGATTTTACAGTCTTGAAAAAGCTAATTCCTAATCTCAATTTAGAGTCTTGAAACAGCAAAGAATCTGATGTTAGAGTATAGAAAAGCTAAGAATTTGATTTTAGAATTGAAAAACTAATTCCTAATCAGATTTTAGAGTATAGAAAGGCTACTTCCTATTCGGGTTTTAGAGTATACAATCCTAAAAGCTAATCCTAAAAGTTACAAAAGCATATTTTTGAGATTAAAAAGTTATTGTTGGAATAAAGTAAACATTTTTAGAGAACTGCAATTTTTTTTAAACCCTAAACGAAACTGTTTAAAATCGCGAAATTTCTCATAAACAGTCCTTGGGGTATACTCTTTAGTATAATACACACAACTAATCCTAAAAGTTACAAAAGCATATTTTTATTTCTAATCTGATTTTAGAGTATTGAAAAATTCCTAATCTGATTTTAGAATATAGAAAAAGCTAAGAGTCTGATTTTAGAACTTAAAAAGCTAATTCCTAATCTGATGTTAGGGTTTTGAAAAAGCTAAATTCCTAATCTGATTTTAGTGTTTTGACAAAGCTAATTCCTTCTGATTCTAGAATCTTGAAAAAGCTAATTCCTAATTTCAATTTAGAGTCTTGAAACAGCAAAGAATCTGATGTTAGAGTATAGAAAAAGCTAAGAATTTGATTTTAGAATTGAAAAACTAATTTCTAATCAGATTTTAGAGCATAGGAAGGCTAATTCCTAATCAGGTTTTAGGGTATAGAAAAAGCAAATTTCTAATCTGATTTTAGAGTATTGAAAAAAGTTAATTCCTAATCTGATTTTAGAGTATAGAAAAAGCTAAGAATCTGATTTTAGAATTTAAAAAGCTAATTCTTAATCTGATATTAGGGTTTTGAAAAAGCTAATTCCTAATCTGATTTTTACAGTATTGAATAAGCTAATTCCTAATCTGATTTTAGAGTAAATAAAAAGCTAAGAATCTACTTTTAGAGAATTTAAAAACTAATTCCTAATCTGATTTTAGTGTTTTGAAAAAGCTAATTCCTTCTGATTCTAGAGTCTTGAAAAAGCTAATTTCAATTTTAGAGTCTTGAAACAACGAAGAATCTGATGTTAGAGTATAGAAAAAGCTAAGAATTTGATTTTAGAATTGAAAACCTAATTCCTAATCTGATTTTAGAGTATTGAAAAAGTTAATTCCTAATCTGATTTTAGAACATAGAAAAAGCTAAGAATCTGATTTTAGAATTTAAAAAGCTAATTTGTAATCTGATGTTAGGGTTTTGAAAAAGCTAAATTCCTAATCTGATTTTTACAGTATTGAATAAGCTAATTCCGAATCTGATTTTACAGTTTTGAAAAAGCTAATTCCTAAAAAGCTAAATCTGATTTTAGAGAATTGAATAAGCCAATTCCTTCAGATTTTAGAGTCTTGAAAAAGCTAATTCCTAATCTCAATTTAGAGTCTTGAAACAGTAAAGAATCTGATGTTAGAGTATAGAAAAAGCTAAGAATTTGATTTTAGAATTGAAAAACTAATTCCTAATCAGATTTTAGAGTATAGAAAAAGCTAAGAATCTGATTTTAGAATTTAAAAAGCTAATTCCGAATCTGATTTTAGAGTTTTGAAAAAGCTAATTCCTAATCTGGTTTTAGAGTCTTGAAACAGCAAAGAATCTGATGTTAGAGTATAGAAAAAGCTAAGTATTTGATTTTAGAATTGAAAAGCTAATTCCTAATCAGATTTTAGAGTATAGAAAGGCTAATTCCTAATCAGGTTTTAGAGTATAGAAAAAGCTAATTTCTATCTGATTTTAGAGTATTGAAAAAGTTAATTCCTAATCTGATTTTACAGTATAGAAAAAACGAATTCCTAATCTGATTTTAGTCTTGAAAAAGCTAAACTACTAATCCGAAATTCTCGACTACTTAAAGCGAACAATTGCCAGAAAGCCCGATTTTATTTCGTGTTCGAATTACGACGAAAACAGGTAAAAAGAAAAAAAAGTACAAAAAGAAACCGCCGAAGCCGAAAAAACCGAAACCGGGCCAGGTGCACATAGCGACGGCGCTCGACGGCACGACGCTGTTCTGCTGCCCCGAGTGCCACATGGCGTACCCGGAGAAGGAGCTGCTCGAGCAGCACCTGATCGGCCACAAGATCGAGCGGCGGTTCATCTGCGACATCTGCGGCGCCGGCCTGAAGCGGAAGGAGCACCTCGAGCGGCACAAGCTCGGCCACAACCCCGAGCGGCCGTACGTGTGCTCCGTCTGCATGAAGGGCTTCAAGCGGAAAGAGCACCTCAACCTGCACTTTGTGATACACTCGGGCGAGAAGACGGAGATCTGCGGCGAGTGCGGCAAGGGCTTCTACCGGAAGGACCACCTGCGGAAGCACGCGCGGTCGCACGTCGCGCGGCGGGCCAAGGAGGCGCTGCAGCAGCAACAGCAGCAGCAGCAACAGCCGCAGACGCCGATGAAGGAGGCCACCGTTACCATACAGGTTAGTTTTTGAACAAAACAAATGGAGTTTATAGATAAGAGTTGCCTTTGAATTCTTTTAAAACGAAACAGTGGACAACAGAAAATGGTTTAATTCAATTTTGGAATTCCTTAAATAAATAAGTATTCATTTTCTTTTCTTTTTTTTTCTATAAAAATTTCCAATACAAGACTGTATAAAAACAACATAAACTTTAGTTACCATAAAATGATAAAACAATAATTTATTCTATTTAAAATTTGTATTCGAATATTCTACGGTTTATCGATTTTTTTCTTTACAATCTGTTATCTTCTACACGACATCCACACGGTTTTCTCGTCGGTTTCCCCGTCGGCTTCTCCGTCGGCTTCTTCGACTCTTTGCTCAGTATCGGGTCGAGGTGCTTCTGCACGTCGACGAAAACCTCGTCGATGGTCCGTTCGGCGTCGATCGAAACCATTCGGTCCTTGTACGCCTCCTTCACGCCCGACACCGTCGCGTCGTACGTCGCCAGTCGTTTCCGAATCGTCTCCTCGTTGTCGTCGACGCGCGCCGACTCCAGCCCCCTCGACAGCAGCCTGCGCGTCAGCGTCTCGTGTGTGGCCTCGAAGAAGAGGATCTCGTCGATGTGGCCGACGGTCTCCTCGAACATCGGCCCCTGCGACCTCTCCCTCGGGAAGCCGTCGAGCAGGAAGCCGCCCGTCGACTCGGACTCCTTCTCGATCGCGTCGCGCAGCAGCCCCAGCGTCGTCTCGTTCGAGACGAGCTTGCCCTGCCGGACGAGGTCGTTGAGCGCGACGGCCGACGCCGTCTGCTTCGCGATCTTGGCGCGGATGAGGTCGCCCGTCGAGATGTGCCTCAGGCCGTACTTGGCCACGATGCGATCGCTCTGCGCGCCCTTTCCGCTGCCGGGGCCGCCGAGGACGCAAACTATCGGTTGTTCGGTTACTGTTGGCATTATTAGGGTGTCGCGAATTGCGTAGCTGACGAAGGTATTTCGGCGCGCGACAGCATTGTTTTAGGTGAATTCTCGCATAATGAACGGTGATTTATGATTGTTTTCGGATGGTACGTGACGTTTGATTTGGTTAACTGTCGACTTTGACAGTTGTCGAAGTGGTCGTTTCCGATTATTTCAGCTAACCGGTTTGGAGGTGAATTTTTAATATGTTCTTCCTGATAATCCTCGTTATCAAATTTCCTTTTTCCCGGATGGATTTCCTCGTCCTCAAGCCCTAAAAAATCATTTCCGAACGATCTTCCATTACTCGTCGAAGCCGTCTTTGGCATTTTAGGGTCCTGACGTTATTTTTTAATTCAGGTTCCAAATTCTCAATTGCAAATACCGTTACAAATCCAAGTGCCGCAGCATCACCTGCAGCAGGTGGCTTCGAATTCCGAAGAGGAATCGTCGCAGGTGAGCACGGTGGTCCTACCGTCGGCCTCCGAACCGATTTCGATCATCCCGCATTAGGACGAGAAGGGGGCGGAGCCGCCGCCGTAAATGTGATGAACTCGAAAAACGGAATTGAGTGTAAATTTATTTTTGCGTGCGACCGACAATTCTCGTTACGCGGATCGGCAACAAGAAAAACCAACGACACAACACAAAAGCAAGAATACGACATTCATACAGATCGTGTACATAATATAAATATATTATTATACTTGTATATTACAAATGAATTTTTTGGTAATTTAAATATATATGCAGAGTTGAATAATGGAGGGGATAGTATACAAATTTGTTTATATGCTTTTCTATCGAACAGGAAGTGGAACGAAACTTTGCGTCTCTACGTATTATACAGTTTGTACAGGTTATGTGGTTCCGATCTTTCTTTTTTTGATATTTTTGTACTGCGGTTATTCAAAGAATCATTGACAGAAAGGAGAAATGATTATAGTGCCTCAATAAATCAAAGCACTAAAACAAACAATAACAAAGAAAATGAAATTCTAAAGTGACTATATTGTTTCCTTGTAACTTTTAAATATGTAATATTTTTATTATATGTAGAAATTTTTTTATTATAGAGTATTGCTTTTTGTACAAATAATTTATTGGTTTCGGGTAATGTTAATTGTAATATTTTTCTTATATGATGAGATACCTTTTACACACACTATACCCGTGAATCTCTATTTATAATTTATTATTGTGACAAAATTAAGTATTAGTAGACTTTACAAAAATGGGGAACGAGACAAGGTGAAACCGATAATAGATGCCTTAATAACGATGTAAGTTATTTATTTTGTTAAGGAATTTCGAGCGGCAGGACTGAACGGAAAAGTTTGGTGCGCACCATCCATTTCTATTTTTTTTTTCTTAGAATTTTACCATATTCTGCATTAATGATTTTTTCGATATAAGTTTAGAAAGATAAAAAAGTTTCTGTAGTAGGTAAGACTTTTATACAATGTTGATCAGATTATTTTCTTTACATATATTAATAAATACGAGTTTTTATACAAAAAAAATCTGCGTTTTAATGTCCTAATTTCTCCACGCGAAACATAATTCTCAGGGAAGTTTTATAATTTTTCCTACTTCAACAAATTTCCATTAGATAGCGCCGATAGTTCAGCTATTTTTCGACAAATGGCGCCATCTACCGGAAGTTTCTTCACTATTTCAAATGGTGATTTCTTGACTTCACTATAATCGCGCCACCTACAGGAAGTACCCCAAAGCACTTCAACCAATTTTCGTTAGATGGTGCTGAATATCGCCATTCACCGTAAACTCTCCAAACTACATATACTATCATTTTGTTTCTATAATTCTTATAGTAAAATGGGTTTAGAATAAATCGCCAATTAAATTATTTGTGCTTATATATATTTTGTAATAAGTAAAAGCAATACAACGAAGCCTACAAGCAAAAAGTTCTCACGTCGAAAATGAAAAATATTCCAACGGGAACATTGTACATTGAACGTTGCTTATCCTCTTTGCGTGTGGGGATTGTCACTGTTTTAGGTAACGGGTTGTAGAAAAAAAACTGTATAAACGCTCGACGTACAATTTGCCCGAGATTTCTTCGATATAAAACTAACATTTTTTTCTCGTATATTATTTTTTGGTTTCGTTACAGTTACTATATGTCTATTATTATTATTATTATTAGTCCAGTATATTCTTTTTTTTTTTTAATTATGGCATACATTTTGTACTATTTTTCTTATTGTTTTACCTTATTTCTAAATCAAAAAATAAATCGTAAAACGCAGCACGGAAACAGGAAGTATCGAAATAACTTTTGCCGAATCAATTAATTTTGACGCCTAACAATTCATTTTCTACAAAAATACCATCTAAAAAATCACAATTTTGTTGCCGAACCCTATATGTACATAAACAATTTTTAACAATTTTTTTTTCTTTGATAGGCAATTCTTCCATTCCTCACGATTACCAAACGACGTAAAAACAAAAAACGAAAGTAAAATCAACAATCGATAAATTAAACATTTGTACTCGTACGATTTTACGGAAATCATATCACAAATAAACGTAGTTTGTTGCACAGTATACGTAATGCGTCTATTTTTAATCGTATTGCTCGTTTAATTTTGTTAGTAAATATCACATATTTCGAAAAGATTTTGCTAGTGAGACAACGGATATAGCGAAATAACTGAAATCATTTTCTCCTTGAAATTTACAACCATAGAACAACTAGAAGCGACAACTTTACACTGGATTCAATTGGATTTAATTATTTTTTGTTTAATTAAGAATGTTTTATTTTAGTTAATGGTTATTAAAAGTGAAAATTTTCACTTCTAGTTGAACTGTTAATATACAGGGTGTAATTGAATGATTTGAAGAAACCGAAAAACAGACAAGATGTCACATTTATCTTTACTTATCCGTTTATCAAACTGTATAAAATTTTTCTCTATACAAAGTGTCCAGGAATAATAATTCAACTCTTTTTAATGGAACTCCTATATGTTGCGTCCTATTTTAATTCTATATTATTATATTAATCAATTTATTATAATATTAATCATTATTTTATAAGAAATTTGACTTTAAAAGTGCACTGCGAAATTTGAAATATCTCATTAATTGAATGAGAGAACGTGAAAAACCTAACATCCTGCGTTTTAAATCCGAATTTGTTTCATTTCTTTTAGAGGATAGCTTTCCCTAATAATTAAAACTACTTTTTAAATGTAAATAAATCAAACGGTAAAGTTCCAAACGTTCAACAAGTCAAAACAGTAAAAGTAGAATTATGTATAATGTGACCAGACGTCTCACATTAGGTGGGACTGTCCCACATTTGAATTGTTTGTCCCACATTAAAAACTGTCCCCCATAGTGTCCCACATCGGACAATGTGTCCCGCATTAAAAG
>JAWQRJ010005023.1:0-10568 GCA_033557515.1 Diorygopyx duplodentatus
TCATTTTCTAATATTTATTGTTAAAAGTGAAGTCGTTTTGGTTAATGCAAGCAGTTAAAAGTTTTATTAAGTTATTAGCATCTGTGTTATTTTTTAAGTAATTATTAATGATTTGTGTGGGTATGGGAATTGTTTCTTTAATAGGTATATTAGTGCATAAGTTAGTAATGTCAAATGATAAAGTTGTAAATTCAGAAGGCAGTAATAAATTGTGAATGTTATCAAATAAGTTGTAACGATTTTTATAGTATATTTTGGTGTGAATTCAATTATGTCCTTGAAAAAATTGACTAACAATTTAGATACAAAATATGAACTAGAATTCATGGAGATTATAATTGGTCTGACTGGGATACCATTTCTATGTATTTTGGCGAGTGAATGTAACTTAGGGGTTATTGGCTTCATAGGTAATGCTTTCTTAGGATTAAAATTATATTTGTTTAAAGTTTCTGAAGTATTTTTTATGATTTTTTGAAATTATTGTGAAAAGTTAGATTAGGGTTTCTCTTTACCTCTATAAAGTTATTTTCTTCTATAAATTGTTGTGTTTTTGAATATAATCTACGTTATTCATTAGGATTACACCAGCGTTTTTATAACCTGTTATAAAAACGCTACTTTTCTTGATGTTCTCTTCTTTTATTCTTTTTTTTAGGTTCCGCAGTGTGATGTTTTCTAGATCTATATGTATTCTTGATTTTTTATTTCGATGATGTAGGTTCTCTTCTTTTCTGATGGTTGCAATAATTTGTTTTTTGATTTTTTCTTCTTCTGAATGGTTTTTGATAGCTGCTTCAATTTCTATTGTCTATTTTGGAAAGTTGATTTCCTTGTATGGAGCATATTTATGGCCTTTTTGAAGAAGTGTTTCTTCTGATTTTGTTAGTTTCAGAGATGAAAGATAAGTAAAACGGTCGTGAAATTTGTATGAATTTTCGAATTGTATATTTGGGATTTATTTTGATTTTAATATTCCTTTTTGTGTTTGTTGGTTATTTTATGAAGTGTGATTTTATTGAGGAATTTATTTGAAATTATTTAGGAATTTTATTGAAATGTATTCGTCAATTAACAAAAAGTTGAATTTTATATTTAAATTTGAATAAAGGTTGTATAATGTTATGTTGTATTGATTAACTTTTTTGTATTGTTTTCTAATTTCTGTTTTCATAAATTGTTGTTTTAATTGGAATACTTTATTTCTATTGAATAAAACGGCTTTTACCTTCTTTTATTTGCTTTAAATAGACTAAGAAACTAGTTTCGATCCATTTAGATCATCTTCAGTCTTAATAGTCAATGCATAAAAATCCTAGAAGACGGGTTAAATAATTGAAGTTGAAGATCACAAGGTAAAATAATTATCACAGTTGAAAAAAAGTTCAAAAGACGAAACGAACAGTTTAAAATGTGGTGTATAATAATTATACACGAACAGTAAAATTATTATAATGCACAGTTTAAAATGTCGTGTATAATAAGTATGAGTGTATAATAAGTAGTGTATATGTAGTGTATATAATTACACACGACATTTTAAACTGTTCGTTTTAACTTTTCTTCAACTGTGATAATTATTTTACCTTATGATCTTCAACTTAATTATTTAATCCGTCTTCTTGGATTTTTATACAATGACTATTAAGACTGAAGATGATCTAAATGGATCGAAACTAGTTTCTTAGTATATTTAATACAATTAAAGCAAATAAAAGAAGTTAAAAGCCTTTTTATTCAACTACCGTATTTACAAGATGGAACACTCAAATATTATTTCTATTGATTTGTTTAGGAAATTTAAAATGAGCAAAAGTTGAACTTAAATTGAAATGTAGACATGTTTTGATAAATTTGATCTTTAACAGTGATTTATGTAGTTTAAGGTGTATAGTTTTCCATTTGTTCAAAGTTAAGCTTGTATCGCTTGTATTCATAATGATTTAGAAAAGTCTGTATTACTGATTTAATTAAATAATTCCAAGAAAGGAAGGAGTGTAATGATTTTTACCAATCAATATGTTCTGAAACTAATTTTAGATTAGACCCTAAAATTAAGTAGTTTCAGAACATACTGATTGGTAAAAATCATTACACTCCTTCCTTTCTTGGATTTTTTTAATTAAATCAGGAATACAGACTTTTCTAAATCATTAGAACTGTATTAATACTGGTATGACTTTTGTCTGAAGTATCTATTGTATCAATAAGATGCACTTTACCACCATATTCAGTGGTAGTTGCATTAACGCAACATATAATAACCACAGGCTCGTTGTGAATGTTTTTCTTTAAAATCATTTTTCTTTTCTTCCACATTATCATTCACATCGTCTATAAGCTTACCACCAATTTGTTTTCTGTTTGGTGGTGTATAGCCTGGCCTTAGCATTTTTATTAAGCTAATGAATTCTAGATGCTCAACGGAGCGAAATGAAGAGTTAATCGCAAAGATGTATCTCGCTGTATGAGCATCTATTTTCTGCTTTTCTTTTTTCGACGACCACAAACTGTGACATCATATTTGATACCGTCGAGACTTCTTTCTTAGATTTCTTTGTTGGTTGCTGACGACGTCGAACTTCAAAGTTTCGACATTGGAAAAATTTAAAAAAAGACATAATGCCAATAATCTTCTACCAAAATGGTTTTGGTATGTAAGTAGCCATACGGTACGGGGAATTCCCCGTACTTCGGGGCATTCCCTTCTCGCGAGTCACGATAGAAGTTTTGTGATTTTGTCACGTACGGAAGGGGATTCCCCGCACTTGTGACAAAAGTACGGGGACTCCCCTTGAGCAAATAAGAAAACTGTCAGCATTGCTAGCAACAATCTTTCGTATATGTAAATCAATCGATTTTAAATAAAGTAAATAGTAACTTTGTGGAATAAAACACTGTTTTTATTATCGTATTTTAAACATGTTTAAAACAGTTGTTTTTTTTACAATGCCAACCCTGATTATACCTAAACGTTAGATTCCAGCCCAAAGTCTTATATGGGGGATTCTCAATTTAGTTTTAAAAGCTAATTTTCAAATTTAACTTTTCGATTTATCTGCAATGACTGTTAATTATAGTTTTTAATTTGGCGCCGCCTTCAAAGTAATTATAACTAACTGTAAAATTTTCTCCGCCATTATTTAATCTTTGGTATATCAAAATGTCATTTAACTTTTCCAATTCTTCTATTTTCAAAATTAACCTCTACATTTTAATCAGCTGCTTGCGATAAATTAAATGGGTTACTTTTCCTAACTTGCATTATTTTTATTTTAAGTTTCGATGGTTTATTGAATGAATGAAAAGTATAATATCAAAAATAAAAGGATTCGGTGTTTTTTACTCACTCTGTTCACTGAAATCATACAGAACTTTATGAGATTAGACTATTTAATAACGTTAAAAGCAGAGGCGAACAACGTAAAGTAAACAATGAATGTTGTAAAGTTAACCAGTACATTTTTTCATCCTTCGTGCTGAAGTATCTTGAATACCTCATGTACATGGAATTCACATCATATATATTGAATTAAAAATTCAATGACACTACAATTATTTTTAAAATCTAAAATTCGTCATTTGTAGATTTGAAACGTCTTTTGTTGAGATAATGAGACTTCTATGAAATATATAACATAGACTTTATTACGATATTTTGTTAGATGACTTCTTCGTATGCTACTTCTTAATAAAGTATATAGTAAGGTGGCCAGACTCCTGAGGATTGAATCAGATTTCTGAGAGAACGTCTTTATTTACACTCAAATTAATTTAATATATTTTTTATTTAAGTGGTGTTTGCCAAAGTTTCATATTTATCGACATTGTCTCACTGTATTAAACTATCACTGTTCATAGTGTTCTTACATTAATCACAAAAAAAAAGTTTACTGCTAAGAAACTTTATTGAAGAAATAATAACTACAAATTAAGTATTAACTGTAGTTCATTAGCATCCATCCACATTTACACTATTTCATGTTTAAAGAGTAATTTCCAGCCTCTCAGTGTTAAAGAGGCAATCTTCCGGCGACGTTCTCCGTAATTAAAAATACAATAACACTCGCAATAAAAGAAGCATACTGATGAATAGGATCCAATAGTACGCTTGCTGTCTCGTTTTGTCAAAGCATTTTTCGACGACCGAGAGATAAAGACGTAATTCCCAAACGACGTTTACGCTTGTCCATAGCTATAAGTGTACGAAATTCCAACTAGTGGCCAGTTTTCATTTGACCTCGCAGCAGTAGAGAACGTCGTCCAGCTAAGAAGATGTTACTACTTTTCGTGATGCTGTATTGCATGGCAGGCATTCATTGCGACGATGTGTACAAAGTTCCTACGCCAAGTTTTGACGTTTACAGACCACGTGGGTTGAGACTGAGTATACCAAACGAAGAAGGAATAGAATTAGTAGTTTTCCACGTTAACGTAAACCAGAAAATAGACTCTAAAGAAGGAGACTATACCAAGTACATCGTTCGACCATCGAACGGCAGTTGGGTGTACAATTATGACGTTCTAAGATTAAAACTAGGAGATAAAATTTACGTGAGACTCGTCGTATTAAAAGATGGACAACAGTATGTTGGTACATTTGATCCGCTTGTTGTTAGAGGTACGTATTGTTTTATTAAGATGTTAACTATTTTCAAATTACTGTCATTTGTTATTACTGTGTTCGTTTTTTAAAGTCACAGTTTAACTTGATAAATGTAAAAATAACTTCAATAACTAACATGTTTGTTAGTTAGCTAATATCAATAATTCCTCTGTTAGTCTACCAGTTAATTTACTGTCGCAAATACAGTTATCCTTGTTAAAAACAAGGATATCTCTTTGTTGATGTTTGGTGATTTTGACTTTGGTTATAATAATTCCTGCAGTTTAAATCGCATATTTATTGCTAAAGTCACAGTTTAACTTGATAAATGTAAAAATAACTTCGAATCATATCCGAAGATTTGTTACGTTCAAGTATTTATCTTAACGGTTTGTCAGAAAGAAAGTACAACAAGCATGTAGCAACACGTGAAAGGAGATAATGGCAACATAAACAAAAATTATGAATTACAGAAGGAGTTCCCCTGGATTGATTACAATAAAACATGTTTGTTAGTTAGCTAATATCAATAACTTCCTCTGTTAGTCTACCAGTTGATTTACTGTCGCAAATACAGTTATCCTTGTTAAAAACAAGGATACCTCTTTGTTGATGTTTGGTGATTTTGACTTTGGTTATAATAATTCCTGCAGTTTAAATCTCATATTTATTGCTAGTTTTTTTTTCTGTTTAGCTTTGCTGCAAAAACCTAAAACCATCGAAGTATGGATATCGTTTATTCGGATTAGAACAGTATGTGAAATAATTATTTATTTACCTCACGCGGAAAAACTATATACGAACAAATTATTCACAACTGCGTTCACAAATATAATAAATAAAAACTACGGTAAAAATTGAAATTAAAATAAACATTTTGCTGTAGTAAAACTGAAATTAACAGTTTATTCATGGTGCGGGAATTACCATTTTATCCTGGAAATATTCGCGAGCTTTGCACGTTCAATTTGTTTAGTGGCAACAATAAAATTGGGCAAAAAAATAAACGGCCTGATATTATTTTTAGTACGTCAAAATCCAACATTTTGATTTCCAAAGTTTTACGTCGTTTTTATGATCGTATTAAAAACACTTTTAACGATACTGATAGTTTTGGTTACCGGTGTTACCGTTTCCATAAAATCCCAGACATAAAATTTATACATTGTTACTAGATAAGAGGTTTTTTCGCGATAACTTCCTCAAAATTAAAGATATGTTAAATCTAACGTCTAAAAGTTTCGTCTAAAAGTAAGTTTTCGCCCAAAATTAATTTTGAGAAAGTTATCGGGAAAACCCCTCTTATGGAGAAACAATGTATAAATTTTATGGCTGAAATTTTATGGATATCGCAACGCCGGTGTTTCGGTTTTGTCGTAAAAGTGGCGTGAAGTTCTTGGAAGCAGTGTTATTAAGTAATTTCATGGGTGTGTTAAAATGAAGGAACAAAACTGATATCAGCTAATCTAGACGTTAAAATAGAACGTTTAAATATAGAACATACCTTAATTAAATTTGCCAGATAACATCATCATTCAATTTAGGAACATACTTTCACAGTGTTTCATTAGGAAATGTTTTCCTTCCTTCTCAGAACCACATCTCTGTCTTACCACAACTCACAAGAAAGATCTGCTTCATGTTAGTGAAAGCATAAGCAAAATAATAAGTAGGCCTGCGCAGCGGACTTTAAATATTAAAATCTAGGTAACGCCACGGTCGTAACGCGACGGCGCAAAAGTAGGCTATGGTGCGCCTTTCGCAGGCTGCAATATATCAGCAATTATGCTGAGGACAGCGTCAGGACGCCAGAAAGGCGTCGTCGGTGGGCAAGTCGCTTCAGTATGCCCCGCCTCGCCGAAAAATAAATAATGCCAACACGATGCTTCGGAAATTACTGCAGTAAATTACGTTTTGGCGAGCCGTTGGGGAATCCACGGCGAAAACGCCGTTTTATTGGATCTTCTTTCCCGGCGCAGTATATTTATTCTCCTGTCCCAATTTCTCTACAGAATTGCGCAAGAGAATTTAAGTAGAGACGTAAATAGTTTCGGCTAAAATATCTTTTCGCCGAGTCCCGCCGGAACTGCAGCGTACACGTCTTAATTGCTTATATCATATGAAGTAAACGTGTTAATGATTGTAAGATATACTTTTTAGTAGTAGAGAAACTTTGGAGGAAAGAAGGGTGTCAAAAGATAAGAACAAGGTTTTGTTTTTGTCCAAACATGTTTAATCTATTTTTCTTTCGAATTCACACGAAAACTTAATTTTCTCATACATTTTTTATACACTTCAAGGCAATTCAAGGGGAATTACACAATCAAGAGGAATAATTGATGTGTGATTACCAGACTCTCACTTTTATTCGCCAAAGAACTGCACCAAAAACGTCTTTAATGTCTACCAAACGCAATCACCTTCATTCTCCAGTTTACTGTATTATTTGCGACGTTGCTTTCGATTCCTGAACACTCTAACTAGCGCGAGCATTAGAGACCGCTGCAAAAGGGAGGCGCGGATAAATAATGTAAAGCGCCTAATTCGGTTCGTCGCGGGTTGCATAAATCCGAACCGGGGCAGCGAATCGTCCCCGGGTCAGGTATTTACATACTTGCGACACACAGAGGTGCTAATACTCCGAAATTGCGGATCTTTTATTCATGAGTGTTTAATTATGCCGGTCTCGCCGTGCGGCAGCGCTCTCGACGCTTCCTGCTGTTTGCACCACCTAGCGCCCAACCGCAACAGGATGCATGCGATGCAAGCCGCCATGTCATAACGTCCTAGATCACGCCAGGACCCCTCAGCGACACCTATGCGCGTTTCCTAAGACCGAAGCGTGCCAAATCGGAAATGAGCACCCTGCGAAATGAATTTGAATTTTGTATCAGTTACGCGAACCGTGCGACGTCGCATTCAGTAACGAACATTACATGCATCAGCGATCGTTCCATCTGGTACTTTCTGCAGTTTTCCATTCTGTTGTCAGGACACACCAGTCTGAACTATAAAATTAGGCAACCCATAAGATTGAGACAGCTGTAACAACGAGGCAAAGTTTAAAAGATCTCTCTAAATCCTCAAATTCAAGGGGCATCCCCATACTTCCCTTGCCTGATGCAACACCTTTAGATTTTCTCTTCTTTGGCCACCAAACTCCAGACTGAAGCCCTCTAAACGAAGAAGAATCTTGCTCTGAGTTCTTCAACTTGTTTCTTGAATTATCTTACCTCAGCGGATGAAGGAATACATCACTAGCACTGACTTCTATCCATTTTCCAAGAACACGTGGTAAGATCGAAAGAAGCATGATAAAACAGAATGATATAGTTAATGTCCATGATCTTGTAGTTATTCTGCCAATATATTCTGGTAATTGTTATTTGCAAACAAACGTTCTTTTTAAATCTAAACATAGTTGGTTGTTCGTCGTTGGTTGGTTCGTCATCGTTGGTTGGTTCGTCATCTTTGGTTGGTTCGTCAAGTGGTGCAACGTGGAAGAAATATATACAAGGACGCGGATATACAAGGACGGAGAATTCAATCATTGTATTTTACTAAACCCCATTGAATTAGTATGGCACAAATAAAAAGGGTGGTTTGCAGCAAAAAAAAAACAAAGTAGCTCACTGCAAAACATTTTTAGAAGCAGCGGAAAAGCTCGTAAGAAGTGCCAAATGGAAGAATTGCAAAGAGCGTGTTATAAAAGTATAGAAGAAAATGTGGGAGGTGGATGGCTTAATTGGTACAGTCAAGAAGGCATTTATTATTTCTATTGGTCCCAGAATACGACGTGACTATTTCTACATTCCCGTTTATTTTTCTAGAAATAATATTTCTAGTGTACGTATAAAAAATAACTTATAAAAAGTTAATGAGAACTTCAATATTAATAACTCCAAGAAAGGAAGGAGGGTAATGATTTTTACTAATGAGTAATGTTTAGAAACTAAATTTAGATTTTAATAATAACACTTTTATTCGTCGACCGGTTTCGGTATCATAGTACCATCATCATGGACAAACATGGACCTTTTGATTACAAATGTATCATTATAAACTATAATTAAAATCACGTGTTAAATTATTGTAAACATTAGGTTAAGTGAGTAATTTACGTTCTACACCTCTACGATCTATGCTAACGTTGGAATATTAATCCTGATTGGTCGTATTGTACATCGTTTAATTAGATGATAACACATTTGAAGTTACCTAAAATAAAAATTAGATTATTTCTAAAAGACATGCTTGCCTTGCTGACGACTAGGTTTGCAGTATTAAACCATTTTGAATTGATTTTGAATCTAAAATTAGAATTTAAAAATTACATTGTTATATTGTAAGAATTATGATTATAACAGTTATGTGATTTTGCATATTTATAGATAAAAACATATCAATTATTAAATTGAAGAATTATATTAAGTAATTTTAGAATGTTAATGTTTGTAATATAATAAAACACCGAGTTATAAATTATTAAATTATAGAGTTAATGAGAAACTTCAATCATTAATTAGTAAAAATGACAAAAATGTAAACAAAACGAAAAAGACGAAACAAAGCATGTTTTAGATGCAAAATTTAGATGTTTAGAAATATAAATTTAGTTTCTAAACATACTGATTAGTAAAAATCATTACTCTCCTTCCTTTCTTGGAATTCTTAATTAAATCAGTAACGTTTCTAAATCATTATAAATACAAGCGATACAAGCTTAACTCTGAACAAATGAAAAACTATACACCTTAAACTACATAAATCACTGTTAAACATCAAATTAATCAAAACATGTCTACATTTTAAGTTAATTCCTATTTTTGCTAATTTTAAATTGCCGAAACAAATCAATAGAAATAAAGTATTCCAATTAAAGCAACAATTTATGAAAACAGAAATTAAAAAACTGTTGAAAAAATTATTTGAAAATTCACACAAATTTCACAGCCGTTTTACTAATTTTTCATCTCTGAAACTAACTAAATCAGAAGAAACGCTTCTTCAAAAAATTACATAAATATGTACAAAGAAATCAACTTTCCAAAGATGACAATAGAAATTGAAGCAGTCATCAAAAAACATCCAGAAGAAGAAGAAATCAAGAAACAAATTATTACAACCATTAGAAAAGAAGAAAACCGAAGTAAAAAATCAAAAATAACGTAATCCTAATGAATAACGTAGATTACATTCAAAAAACAGAACAATTTATGTTTAAATTGTAAGAAAATGACCTTCCAGAGGTAAAGAGAAACCCTAATCTAACTTTTCACAATAATTTCAAAAAAAGTCATAAAAAATACTGCAGAAGCTGTAAATAAATATAATTCCAATCCTAAAAAAGCATTACCTATGAACCCAATAACCCCTAAGCTACATTCACTCCCCAAAGTACACAAAAATGGCATTCAAATTAGAGCAATTGTAATCTCCACTAATTCTAGTTTATACTTTGTTCTATACTTCTATACATTGTTATAAATTCTTAGTGAATTTTTCAAAAATATAACTGAATTTACACCTAAATATACTATAAGAAACCGTTGCAATGTAGTTGATAACATCCAGGACTTAGTACTACCTTCTGAAGTTACAACTTTATCATTTGACATTACTAACTTATACAATAATATACCTATTAAAGAAACAATTTCGATAACTACACAAATCATTAACAATCACTTAAACAATAATACAGACGCTAATAACTTAACAACACTTTTAACTGCTTGCATTAACCAAAATCACATTTAACAATAAATATTACAAAATGATTGAAGTTTACCTATGGGCTCCCCACTTAGCGGACTTATGAGTGACATTTTCATGAACCATTTAGAAGAAATTACACACAACAGCAATTTCGAATTCATTAACAAAATTATATTATGGAACAGATATGTAGACGATATTCTAGTCATAATTGACACTACAAATATAAATATTATAGATCAAC
>JAWQRJ010005024.1:0-10568 GCA_033557515.1 Diorygopyx duplodentatus
CTTGTACCTCCAATATTTTCAGAGATTTCTTCGGTTATATGAAGAAAAAATAATTTTTAGATAAAACTGAATCGTGTTGCAATTTTTTAATTTTCTCTTAAATTACTCGTTTTAAGAACACTCGTTTTTGTAAATGGCACCTACCAATTATTTTTATCTTTATCGAATTATCTTTTTATCGAATGTAGAATTAAAATCCTCGTTAAGTGGTATTGAGTTTTCGTATACCTAAAATGTATCCTTTTTTGATTATTGAAGGTTTTCGAGCTCTTGCTGAAAAAGCGATCCTTTGACAATACATTCATTTGTTGTAAATTGGGTTGCCTACCAATGAGTTTCAATTTTGACATTTGTATAACTTGGGTTGGTTGATTTCATGTTTTGGATGAAAAATCAATGCATGCATCATTTGAAAATCGAGTTGTCAAGATATTTCACATGTTTAGTTCTTGATAACATAATGTAGTTATGGTTTTAGCTTATTTTATGGTAAAGTAAGACATAAATTACCAAAGAAAGTGATCAAACCGTTCTCCATTTCTTTCTAAACAAATCAAAATTCTTGATTGGACTCCATTGACAGTTACATTTCAAATTTAAATATGCACCTAAGCCAGTGCTGATGTTGAAAGAAGTTTTTCGAATTATAAAAACATTGTTTTAAGTGATCGACGACGGAACATTAAAATGGAACATTTTAATGAACATTTAATAATTTCGTGTTTCAAAGAGAAATAATTTTGTTTTTAAATATTGTTTTCATTAAAAACTGTTAATAAAAAGTTTTTCGTTTTAAAAATACATGTTTCAATTATTAAATATTATTTTGTATTTGTGAACTATAATAAATAAATAACTAAAATAAATATGAAGTAAAATGTTTTAAAAGTTTCTTTTATTTAAACTATTGAAGTTTCTTGACTGAACATGTGTTCTCAATGATAAACATTTATTGTAAGTTTTTGTTGAAGTATTTAAATGTTAACGTTATATGAATAAAGTATTACAAATCTCTAAATCAATGCTTATTTAATCAAAAATGTGTATATAATTTATACAATTTTGAAAAATGTATGTGGTTTCTTTATGCTTTTTTGCTTGTGGTAATGCTTTTTTTGCGAATATCGATATGCTTTTGAAAAAGGAGCTCATTTTTCACTATTTTTAAAGATTTTTAATTCGAACTCTAGTAATATTAGTACCGGGTAAAGTCCCCGGTAGCTCATATGGCAGAGCAACCTACTGGTAGTAGGAGGGACGCGGGTTCGAACCCCGCTCGGGGACACAATTTTTCTTCATTCAATTTCTTTACTAACAGATTTTTCTCACAAAAATCTGATAGTATTATAAAAAATGTCAGTCCTCTAAAGGTTAAATTGATGTTATTGGGTTGGAAATGATAAGTCAAAGGATACTAAACAATACTGACGGTGTTTTTCTTTCAGAATGTATTAACGACTTAATACACATTATATCATATTATTACATGCAGTATTAAAACACGTTTTATTGATTTGTGCCGTGATGTCCATACAGATGTATTGTACGCCTTGATTGTTCTTAAATTTACTTCGCCACCCTCTTTTTCCATCAAATGTCATCACAAATTAAATGCAACACTGAATTTTGACTATTCCAATATGAAGTATATTTTCAGTAATAAAAATAGTGGTAATAAAAAAAGATAGTTCTCTTGTCAAAAGATCCAGAAGAAATGAAAGAAGTTATGCGAAGATTTGGAAGAATGAGAAAAACTGAAACTTACCAGACAAGTAGAAGATAGTGGTGCTTGAAAAGGGAAAAAGAAGAAGAAGATACACAGAATGGTAGAGGGTGAACATATGGGTGAACACATTCAGGAGAGAATAAAGAAAGTGAAAACGATAATGCCCCAAATTTATGGAATGGGTCAAAGAAGATTCCAGGAAGATTTTGGAAGAAGAATTATGATATTTGACAGTTTGATAAATAGTGTTTAATTAAAAAGTGTTTGATAAATGTATGGTGTGGAGATGTTGGGTTGGGAAGAACAGGAGAGAATGAAGAACCTACAAATAACGTACTTAAGATGGATTCTGGGGCTAGGCAGGAGTACACCCAAGTATGTAGTTTTGGAAGAGACCAAACACAGGAAGATTAGAATAGATGCAGGACGAGGACGAGCCGTCAAATTTTAAGAAAAATTGGGGATAGAGGAGAAGAACAAAATGCTTACGGCGTGTTGGAATGAACTGAAGAAAGGCGTTAAGACAATGGTGGATAGAGCAAATGAGAAGATACTATGATAGATGTATCCATTCCGGATAGAATCAAAAGGAGGAGGTAATAGGAGGTAAATTGCAGAGAGGAAGAGAGACTAGGACATCCAAGGCAAGAGCAGGGCCAGAAAATAAGGGGATCAAGATATAACAGTAATTATGAAAGAGTGTGAACCATACAAGAACAGCAATATTTACGAACTAAGAGAATCAGAGGAAACGCGAAAGTAATAGCAAAACTTAGATGTTGCAACGAGGAGTACGGAAGAAAATATGTACTGGGTAAAAGAAGAAGAAACAAAACGCAAGTTCTGCCAGAAGGAAGATGAAACTGAGTGGGTGTGGATCACTCACACGAATTTCTCTCTCTTAACCTCCCGATCTTGAAACGGTGCAACTTTGGGCAAACAAATATTTAATTAAATATGTGATATGCGAGTACTTTAAATGATACTTTAAATATGCAATAACTTTTAAACGTTGTGACTTTGGACAATGCATATTGAATAAAATCGACCACAAATTCGACAAGGAATTTAATAAATGGGTACGTTCTGGAAAGCACTGCGGACCGTAGTAAATTCGGCACGCCATACAGGGATGGCGCTAGCAGTCCATAAAAATTTCAAATAAATTCGGCACGCGATATAAAGCATTAGACAAAACTATACTCTTTAAATGGACAGATAAATTTAACAAAACCGTTCTATCTACAAAACAATAACCCAAACATTTTATCAATTAATTTTATCAGAAGGCTAAAATTATCTGTTGATGTAAAACTCTAACAGTTTGAATTGTCTTCAATTTTCACACTTACCCATCGAATAATACTGTTTTTCCCGTTCATCACTAGCCGTTTCGCTCGAACACAGTAAACTATCAGGTTTGTTCATGGACGCAATAAATTCCAAACAATAATATTCGGGACTGAGCGGCGCTTGATCTGTCGAGTACTCTATGTACCCTTTTTCGGTAATACTAAATTCATCCGATTTCAGCTTGTATCTGCTCCTGGGTTTCTCGCACACCAAATTCTGGTACACCACCAAAAATTGGTTGAACACATGTCCGATACTCGTGTAATTTTCGTATGGGGTACAGTTTTTCTGTCGGAAAACCTCGTTCTCTCCACAGCATTTCCTGATGCAAGGCTTCACGTTGCACGGACAACCAATTAGTCGATCACCATTCAACGTATTGTATGTATGTTCCCGTAGGTAAACGGTACCGTCGTGTTCGATTTGGCCGTCCGTTAAAGGTATCCCGTTGGTTATGTCGACACTCAGGTTGTATTTGCACTGATCCGCATGAGCGAGAAGGAAGAAAGTGCAGCAGCACAAGAGAGCTGCGGTTCCTGCGGTACGCGACATGGTAACGTCAAAACTGAGAGTCCACATGGTTTCGAGAGTCACGAGCAAACTGGTGGGGACACAAAAAGCTCCTAAAAGTTGCCGTTCGCGAGCGTTGTTTATTTACGAATATTTGCGACGGAATAATAAATATTCGCGGGCCCGAGATGAAAGCTAAAAAGGGCAAAAGACACGCAAAGGAACTGTTAGGTAACGTTGAAATTGCGGGCATACTGACGGTGAAACTAGACCCGCAGTTTCTACTGACACTATGAAACTGCATTATTAACTATTTTACTACAATAGATTAAATATTCGCGGAATTACTCATGCACGTTACAGTAATTATAGTGATTTCGAAAACTTAGTACGTACATACCTATATAGTGACATGCAAAACTTAGATGACAAAATATCCTTTGTTTTTAGAGAGAGATTTTTTTCTACATGGCTTTCTTCAGTCACTATATTTTAGTACAAAGTCAATAAACTACAACCAGTACCCATCGGTATTTTGGTATCATACAATTAATGAATTAATTCTTAGAATTAAATAAAATACAGTGGGCGATCGCCTTTGACATTATTTGAAATAAATAATAGATGTGGGTGTGACACAACTACGTATTTGTAATATATCCACTTTTTGGATACATAGACCGTCAAAATATGATGTAGGCTTATTGAAATTGAAATGATTTTAATGGCAGAATAGGAAATAAAATAACCAATACTGGGGGAATTATGGAGAGATACGGAGAAGAGACTAAAAACAACAATGGGGACAGGGAATGGAAGGCAAACTGCACGAGACGCACAGTGGTTTTAGGCAGGCGCATGGTGTGCAGAAAATCAGGCAAAATCTTTCCTTTCTAAAACGCAACTTGTTATATATATGTTCGTTTCCTTTCCCCTATGAATCTGATTCCTACAACTTTGAAAAGAATCTTCATATGAAGAAGAAGGAATGCGCAGAAACAGGAAAGGTGGTGAAGGAAAATGGACGAAGCCAGAACAAGAAGCCACAAGAATAGAGAAACGAGGAAGACTGATAACGGCGGAAAGAAAAAAGATCTACCTGATGAAAAAAGAAAGGTGAGGAAAGTAAAAGGAAGAAAGGAGATGCGAGCAGAAAAGGAAAGAGCAAATAATTAGAAGTAAAAGGAAAGAATAAAAGAAGAGGGTGCAATGTGAAAGAAGAAAAGAAGTAGGTGCAAGACGAGGGAAGACGGAACGAAGAGCCAAAAATCATATGAATCATATGAATCACAGTCTCATACAGCTCTACGATTCATGAGGTCTTCTAGAGTGGACAATGAAAGAACGAATGCGAAAGAAGGAAGCCGGAAAAGGAAGAGGGTGGAAGAAGGAGAAGACAACAAAGGAGAGAGGTGGCATTTCAAAGTGACGAAAAAAACGAAGAGGAAAAGAAAAATTAAGCGGAAAGAAGGAAAGAAGAACAAGATGATAGAGGTAGAGCAAAAATGGAACAAGTACGAAATCGAAGAACCATAGAAGGCAGAAGAGCTATAATGAAGAAAAAGGAAAATAAAAGAAGGTGGTGTGACGCCATAATTCAGGGTTTCAGGTTTAACAAATAAGTTTATTTGTCAACACCTTTATCGACATATCTGTTGACATATCATATTTGTCAACATGAATCTCGAGAAATGAAGAAGAACGAAGGAGGCGGGAGAAACCAACAAAGAAATATAAAATTTCAGAGCGGCAAAAAAACGAAGAGAAAAAGATTAAGAAAGTAAAAGTAAAAAGACCGAAGGAGCTAAGGAAAGATGATAGAGGGAAGATCCAAAATTTCATAACTTTTGGCATTGTGCGAAGTCGAAGAATTGACGGGTACAGAAGCAGTAGGCGAATTGAAAATGGACAAGACTTCGATGTACGCTAGAAATGCACGATATAAAAAAAGACAGAAGCGCATCGAAAGAAGGATAGGAGAAGAACCGGAAAAAAAGACGGGAGAAAACGGAAGGAATGGAAAATAGACGGCATTTGAAAAGCAGTTCTCTTAGAAATTAGAAGGAGCTTAGAATTCGATGATTCGGTGTATATGATAAAGTGGGCATACATTTTGGCAACTAAAAAAAATAAAAAAAGCTGAAAGGGAACAGGAAGAAGAAAGAAGAAGGGCAGAAAGGGAGAAAAGGAATAGAACGAACAAGAATATGAATCAAGAAGGCTGAGAAGAACAATAATATTTAAAAAAGGTAGAAAGGACAAGTAGAAAGTAAAGGATTAATTGTAAAAGAATGAGGAAATGAGCAAGAAAGAAGAAATAAATCGGAAACAAAGAGAAAGGGGAGAAGGCGGAAGGAAAAGGAAAGAAGCAAGAAATATACAATCCAAACAGTCTTAACCCAATACAATGCGAACTAACAAAACGAGTAAGGTTTCGACGAAGAAGAAGTTTCGAAAAAAATAAACAAAAGAAAGAAGGAATGTGGGAGAAATGGGGAAGAGCGGCAAGGCGTGGGAAGAGAAACGAAGCAACAACACATCAAAATTTAACTATAAGAAATATATGCAACCGTAACATAAAGTGCGAAACTAAAAGAAAGAGGAAAAATCGATGAATATAGGCTGAGGGGAGAATAAAGAATGAAATAAGGAAAATGGAGTAAGGAAGAAGCAAGAAAGAAGAAAGGAGGACGGATAAATGTGCAATACTCAGATGAACAAAAATAGAGGGAACAAAGATAAGAATCCAGAGGAAGGGGGAAGAAATAATGAGGGAAGGGCGAAAAGACTGACGAACCAAATTCTTTGAAAAGGAAAGAAGAAAACAGAAGCAGAGATAGAGAAAAAAGAAAGAAAAAGTGGGAATATGAAAGAAAGGACAGAGAAAAGCAAAATGAAAAAGGAGAATGATGAAAGGTAGAGGAAAGTAGACAGAAGGTTGAAGTCAAATTGATAATAAACCAGAAGAAAGGTGTGAAACGAAAGAAAGAAGCAGGAAAAAAAGAGTAGAGAGCAGAAAAGAATGAAGGAAATGGAAGAAGAAAAATGAAGATATGAAGAAGCAGAGATAAAGAAGAATGGGGAGAAGTAGGCATATAAATACTTTTGGATAAAATTTGGGTAGGCTTACATTTTAGTTCGGGTTGGGTTTGGATCTGATTTGGTTCGGTTCGGATGTGTTGGGTTTGAATTTTTTCATAAATCAGCCCTATATGGATGGGTCAAGAGTTGTAGAGTAACTCCTCTACAAGAGTTCCTCTACAACTCTTGAGGAACCCATCCATATAGAGCTGATGAATGAAAAATGCAAATATCTAACTTTTCAAACTTCTCTATCTAACTTTATAAAAACAATATAGCCTCTGCAGGGGTGATATTGTCTAGATAATATTTCGGAAATATAAAATAGCTGTAAGGAGCTATAACTATTTAACTAAAAAGTAATCCAAGCTGCAAAAGAAAAGATCAGCCAATCAGAATAGCTTACAATAGCAAGCTAAATTTTGAGCTAATAACTCAAATAGATTTAAGTTTTATATTACAGCTATATTATAAATATAAGCAAACTTATACGCTTCTTATTAATGATACAAATATTGAGGGAATAAGACTGTTAATGGAATTAAATGATTAAGTAAATTATAAAATAAACTAAATGATCTAACAAAATAGATCATGAAGACGCGGAACATTATGACCAAATTTTATCACAATTAAGCAAATCACAAAACTATATTATCGATAATCATGAAAACATGATTATATATCTAAAGGAAACAAATGATAACATAATTGTTAATTTCTTACGAATCACTGTAGCATTAAATGAAAAATACTACTTAAATTCAAGAGAAGATGCAATTAAAACGCAAATACTATATTTACATTAATTTAAGTGATATAATTCAAATAATTGATTTGGCAAAACGAAATATTTTGCATTCACTACTAATATCGCCAAACACAACTAATTAACGAAATAGACCAAGTTCATTTGGAAGATAAGCATTCATTCCCCTTCAAAATATGAATGGAAAATATATATTTAATAGAAACATTAACCACAGTGAAAGCATATGTAAAACAATATGTTCATGTATTTATTATCCAAATTCCGATAATTGATAATTATGAGTATCAGTATTATGAGTTGTGTCCCTTACCCACATTAATAGATCATTTATATGCACAAATTGAACCAGCATCTCGTTTTATTGTTGCAAATGATGAAAGATACATTCTTATGAATGATATTTGTAAAATTTTGAGACAAAATAAATTTTGTCTGGGAGATGGGGCGTTGAAGAAGAGCGCTTTAAATACGATTTTGAGCGATCGTACGCCTTTGAACCGAACGTTGAACATCAGAGACATAAGAATATTAAAAGAGAGTTAGTATTAAGGGGATATTCTGGTTTGCTCATTCCGGGCAGGTCATATGCTGTGGATTGTCCTTCTTGGTACACTTGTTGAAGTATGTGGCCCACACAGCTGTTTTCATCTGTCCGGCAGAATTTGGATGCCTTCAAATGGCCAGTCGGTATACATTGTCAGGTCTGTAATTAATTTATCGGTAAATTTTCCTGGTCCCTTTTCTCTAATACCCCTATCACCAATGTAATTTGTATACTTGACACTATGTAACTTCACGAATCGGGAAAACATTTCTTTTACCGCAATCAATTGTCTACAAAACTTCAATCTCCTCACGCCACTTCATATGGCTATATGCATTCAATATAGGCAACCAACATTGCATCAATGTAATACTTGTTGCAGTGTGGTAATGTAGAAATCTGTAAATAATTTGCTTTTTCCAATAATAAGCAAGAATTGTGAATGTTTATTAAATGACATTTCGTCACTATAGTCGTTGTTGAATCACCTAAATTGATTTACATTCGAGCTAGAACATTACTATCGTTTAATCATTGATCATTATCAATTGAATATACAGAGTAGATCATAAACAGCAGACCAGTAAAAGTGCAAAATTTGCAATTAAATCGTTAGAAATTCGACGGGTTAATATTGAGATTAATAACACGTACTATAAATAGAACAGTAACATTTTTTTCAAAGAAGAAAAACATGGGATAAGCACAAAATGACAACTACAGGCTACTTCTCACAAGAATACAATAATACTAAGCAAGGCTGAAATAGTGACTGCAGAAGCAGCAGCTTTGATCCGTCATACAGGACTGAAACTAATAGGAGTGTTCGTCAAAATATCTTGTCCTGTCTTGTACATTAATACTATTGACCAGCAATAATTTCTATTGCTGACCCAAATATTCAATTGATAATCTAGAAGCATTATATACGTATTAAATAGTACATTAGATACTGTTTTCAAACATAGTTTGCCGAAGTTACAAAACTAAACTTATCCAAGATTCTTTTAGCGCCACCTCTCGTACCAGCTCTCCCCCCTTCCTTGCCCGTCGCTGTACGTGTCCTTCGTAATTTCGAAGATTATTGGATTCACCAACTTCGTCGCAGAGATAAAGACAGCGAGAAAGAGGGAAGTGGAGATAGCGGGCATCGGCCCCTCCGCCAAACTTAATTCCGGATCACGTTCGCAATAGTCGAGATATCCTCATCAACGCTACAGCAAGCGCGCGCGCGTGTGTGTGGGCGCGGTCGGAGATGATGTGATTTCCGAAGAGATGCGGTCTGAATCCCCGGAGACGAAACTGAAATAAAGTTATTCTTGCGTCCGACCTTCCAGTTTAACGGAGTTACGGGCCGGCGCGCGGTGCCTTCGGCGACAGGGTTGCGGAGGATTTTTATTGTCGTTACGGCTACGCTACGCCGTGCCCGGAGTCCTCTTCGACCTTAACATGAGAAGGACGCGCAATATTATAACTCAATTGCTCATATCGAATAATAGGATATATCGAATAATTTTGAAAATCTACCAATGTGTCCAAAATGTATCGAGAGAGTTGTAATTGGCGCAGTCAGTAGGATTTGTTGCGCAGTGTTTGTTTATATTGCTAGTCCATCAATAGTGAATTACAACCAAGACACTGACGATGCTGAATCTAGAGAAAAGGATACCATCGCAGAAGTCCCTGACCACTAGAATTATACAATGATTCATAGAAATGTACACTAGTGGAGTGGAGGGGCACATGATACCTACGGGGACGTATTCCCCCATTCAAATTTCACCTCGTTCTAATATTTTGTTACCATGTTCCTTCCTTATCATCTCCCTTTATTCCTGAATGCCCTCCGAAAAATCCAGTTAACAGATAAAAATAAATAAAACTCAGCTCTGCAGGCCTAGCAGGCCCATGGCTTGTTGAACCACCCTCCTCCACGCTTCTCTGTTTGCAGCTTTCTTCCTCCAGACCGCAATTCCGCACTCCCTCATGTCGTCTTCCACCTCGTCCATCCTTCGTGATCTTGGCCTCCCTCGTCTCCTTCTTCGTCCCATTGCGCTCTCCAGGACCGCCCTCACGGCTCTCTCCTTTCCCATTCTTTCTATGTGCCCCAGCCATCGTAGACGTTGTCCTTTCATTATTTTCACTATTTAAATTTGTATATTCTTTCCCTTACACTCTTTATTTCCAGGTACCCTTGCTCTTGATAAACCCCGTCTGTCCATGCCATCATGTACGTTGTTTTATCTTCGTTTATTTGCAGACCCATCACCCCTGCTTGTTCCTCTAGATCTGTTATTATTTTCTGCAGTTCCTTCTTGCTTCTTGTCATTACTGTCAGGTCGTCTGCGAAGGCCAATCTTTGATGCTTCTTGTGATATACCAGCCCCGATCTGTTTAATTTTGCCTCTCTCACCACATATTTCAAAGCGCAGTTAAATAAAGCTGCTGACAGCGGGTCACCTTGCCTTAGCCCCTCGTTTGCCTGAAAACCACCGCTCAGCCTTCCTTCCATCTTTACCTTATTATTCGTTTCTTTTAATGTCAGCTTTATCATACTCATCAATTTTCCGTGAATTCCCAGC
>JAWQRJ010005025.1:0-10566 GCA_033557515.1 Diorygopyx duplodentatus
AGGTTTAGGGGATAAACAGTGAAAAAATAAAATTTCAAAATAACTGAAAAACGGAAGTATTTATGTATAGGAATACCTTATTAGTATCAACTTATTTTATAACGTAGAAACCAAAAACGAAATAAAAGTCATACTACTTCATTTAAAATGATTAAGTTGATGCCAACTCCCGGTTTCACAGAAAAGATGCTTGTTTGAAAATATAACGGTTTAAAATGGTTCGTATGTTAGACAACTTTTTTGTATGTTTTATTATCGTGGACTTCTCCAAAATTGTATTATGTTGTCCTATGATCAATAGATGACGTAGTAGGTTCTTTCTTCTTTGAATTGAATTTTCCTGAATTTGAGAAGGAGGAGAAGGAGAGCTTCTTAAAAATGGGAATAAGTGTTGAGCGAGAGAAAAGAAAAATCTGATTTCGATTAGGCCATTATTAGTGTGTTTGGTTCAAGTCGCTGGTTATCAGAAAAAGCTTTTTACATTAAGTATTTTTCATCAATTATAGGAAGAACCCTTTTCATTAAAAGTTAAAAATCTTGTCCATGTTTCCATGTGATATTTGTGCGTGAGGTTTTGTGTGATAAAATTATTGTAGGGTTCTTTGGAGGAGCTTTTTTGAGTTCTTTGGAAGGAGAAATTTTCTTTGAGAGGAGTAAATTTTCCTTGAAGGAGTTTTCTTGGAATTCTTTGGAAGGACGAATTTTCTTTGGGAGGAGTCAATTTTATTTGGAGGATTTGAAAGAAGGAATTTTCTTTGTTGGAACCCTGTTGCTGGGAGGAGTTTTTCCTGGTTGTGGAGGTGAAGTTGTTTTTCATTAAATTTACAACCTTTTTGAGGGAGAATTTCTTTCCGGGCTGGTCCGTTTGGAACCAGAGTCTTTCTTATGGAGCAGATATTGTTTTCTGCGCACTTCTAAGAAAAAAAAAGAACGACAAAGGAGTTCACAAAGAATAAAAGAAAAAGAAAAGAAAATAGTTACCAGTGTCTACTAGTCAGATCAAGGTCGGTGCACGTTTTTATTTACAAAAAAATGAAAGATTTTCCCAAATTGTTTTAGTTTTATACGATTTAGTTCTGTTGAGTAATTAATTTTATTTGTTTACTGCTGGTCATTTAGCTGATATAGAATATAAGTCTGTTTATAGGTGCAATTGCAGGTACTTATTAGGTTTAAAAATGGGAAATTTACTTTTTTATTTCTTCTAGTAATTTTTTTACAAGTTGAGAATAGTCGTTTTTTTTGCATCATTAAATTAATATATTTTTTTGTAATTAAAATTTAATTTAATATAGATTAATTGTCAAGTAATCCAGGGTTTAATTGTGTCCCTTTTTGGTAATTTATGTGTGTAACAGTCGAGAAAAAATTACCTGGCACCCAAATAATAAATCCACAATAAAATAAGTCCATAATGAATTGTCCTTTCTGGTAAGTACAAAGTTCTAAACATTTTGCAAAATATAATTAAGCTACATCGAAAAGCGAAAAAATATTTTTATCCCTTTTTTGAAACTTGCTGTGGATATATGTTTCAATTCTTGCTAGGAATTCCAAGTTTTGTTGCAGTTATTTTGAAGCGCTCCCTTTGCCATTAAATAGCAATACCACAGGTGATTGTTCTACCGGACGCAAACAAAAATAACTGAAATACGACAAGAGGTAAGCCAATATACGACCTGATTGTTATCGCGATTAGCTGACCGGCTGAGTGACTGATGGTTATCCAGCCCATCCTAGTTAGCATATCTCGTGATTTTTTCTCGGTGGGCACACCAGATACAACGCTCTCCTTGGGGTCTACTATTCCAATTAAGCAGAAACAAGGTGTACCACGTTATCCGAGATGAATTGGTAACGCCTCATGTTGGTACTGTTACCATAGGGCATTGTATTCCCATCACATGACGAGGCACTTTGCATTGCAACATTGCCAGAGATAATTCGACAATGGCGCGGTTTATTTTTCGCAAAGAGAAAAATTTAAAAGCCTCAACGTTTAAACGTAAGTACACGTACCTCAGTCAATGCAAATAAAAAATATTAACTAAAAGAATATTAACTACCGGCGATTTTCTGTACGATAAGATACTGTTAGTAATTAGTTTTACGAGGAATTTATGTAAATTCCGAGAAGATTACAAATTTCCTGGGAGCATTGTTTTCAGTGTAAATCATTTATTATAGCCTTACTATATTTACTCGGCGGGATGTGGGTACTATAAATCTTTCTGGATATTTTTCGGATTATGTCGTGATTTATAACCATATTATAAGGGAAAAATAACTTTTCCAGGGAGGCATAGCAAAAATTGCCTCTAAATCATTAAGGAGACAAGTTGTTGCGAGATAAAACTTTGGATATAAACGTCTTGCATACATCGATGAATGAGTAATGTGTATATGTATGTACCTTCAGGAGCGGACATCAAATATACGAACATTTAATATGCCCGCATTCGTATACAGGATGACAGGGCGATAATTTGAAAATTATCAGGGATATCTCCCAAAATAGTATAATCATACTACAGTAAGGGGGACTTTGAATTGCAGTGTAATTGTCACACGGGGAGTAACACATTGTGCGCCCCCATCCCAAAATTAAAATCGTAAATGGCACTAACCATCTTGTGAGTCCCCAAATTAAACGACTCAACAGGTGCTTTACATCTGTGTAATAAATATTAAAATCGATTAATTCATTTTCCAAAGAATCGAGTTTAAGTGTTATTATTTAAATTTGCAACTAAATCAACTTCCTTTTACCATTTTTTAAAATTATTTTAGTGTTTCTTTAATTAAATGTTCAAAATAGTGCTAATTATTTTGTAGCTGGTAATATAAGCGATTTTCAAATTCCATTCTCAATCTTCAATATTTTCAAACATTTGCCTTACATCCACCAATGCCCTTAAAATTATTAATTAGCATATGCCGAAATTTACAACCCAGGTATTGCCTACTTTTATATTTCTAGAAAAGGAGTTTAGAATTTTTGAAGTAATAAAGGTGGAAATTGCAGGTGAATTTTATGAATTTGTTCCAGTTATAACATTCATCACACGATGATGTTTACACGCTTGCTGGAAGGGTTGAAAATATTTTCATCTATTGAGCTGAGGACAATTAAGCATCGAAAATAGCTACTATTTTTAATATCTTGAGAAAAATGCTAATCACTCCTACGTCCGCCACCTACTGACACAATTTAAAGATTAGTAGCAAACAAACAAAACCATTGAAAAAGTAATGAACGAAGCAACTCAAGTTGAAGTGTTTGGTCATTTTGGAATGGCTCCAACATATGCTCTTCGTAAAGGGGCCACCACAACTGTAATACCACGCGAATCCGTACGTAACGTCCTGAAATTTAATAAATTTCACCCTGTACACTTCAGATTCTACACGAGTTTTGGGAAGATGACTCGGATGGTGGAAAAAATCAAACTTCAGTGTACTTTTCATCTCAATGGCACAGTTGATATTACACCACAATTAGTAAAAAAACATTTGTTTTGGTGACGAATATACATTTTTTGCTAACGACACGGTTAATCAACACAATTTTCGGTACTGAAAAGTGACGAAAATCCACACATTTTTGGGCGTACATATTAGGAGGTAGTATTATCGGACCATTATTTATTGATCAGAACCTAAATGGAAACAATTACTTAGATATGATGCGAAAGAGAAACCATAACTAAACCTCTTATTATTTAAGAATTAGAAACTCAACAAGATATTGACGGAAATATGAATTTGAATGAAAACATCATTCACACCAAACAAGATGGGGCTCCACCACATTGTCGTAGCAGTCCACCAATGCTGAAATGGGAGGTTTCCTGGGCAGTGGATTGGAAGAGAGGGGTCGGATATAATGACCTGCGCGATCCCCCGATTTATCTTCCTCACATTTTTATCGTTCTACACTCATCAGTCAATTAAAAACTGAGTGTACTTTATACCAATCAGGAACCTGTAAATTAGCCTTCCCAAAGAACTTTTCGCGCAAACAAGCGTGAGCACGGTGTGGCATTAGAAATCTAAGGTTGAGATTCATCCAGAATGGCGGACGTCAGTTGGAGTCATGCCAAATATTACACAAACCCTTGAAACCACAAAAAATTGACGTTCGATATACATAAAAATTCATCTATTAGTTTTTGAATCAAAAGAGAAAGCCTCAGAAACAATCGATTCTCATAATTCACCCAATACAATATTTTGTTTCTGTTGATATACCAAAAATGCGGAACCAGTTCTGCAGGGTGTTTTTGTTATTGTGCATACACAAATGTACTGCAACGTTTCGGCACTGACTAACCATATTCAACTTTATTTCTTTAAGTCGTCAGAATATTATTTGGTCTGTCCACTTTATTAGCCTATTTTTCTTTATTTTTCCTTTGATTTTCGTGAACTTTTCAAAAACGATTTGAGATAAAACAAATTACTAATGGCACTGACTCACCCTAAGCTTTCCAATAGGGAGGGTCAAATTTAAAATACCTCTATAAGATATTTTGTTTTAATAATAATTTTTAGCAGGCATATTAAATAGACTAGAGCTTTAATTAAATGTTTACCACTTTATCTTCAGATTCTCATTCAATAGTTCTACATATAAACATGTTAATTCCTTTAATTAAGACTTGCACAGCCTTCTAAATGATACGATTACCTCTTGCATGTTATTTGCAATACTGGATTTTGATCGAATCCACCACTTCTAATTTATATCCCCGGTCCAAAGGAAAATATATGAATACACAGGGGTTCCATAAAGGCACGGAAAACAGTTTACTGTGGTATTCTTCAGGATACATTATGACACCTACACCAAACAAACAAAAAATAGTTACTTTGTACAGGATTCTCTAAAATTAACCTGAAATATTTTACCAGCGTACTTTTGCACCAAAAATAGATAAAAATAAGTAGGTGTGGATCACCCAGGCGACTTTCTCTCAGTTAACCTCCCCGATCTTGAAACGGTGCGACTTTGGGCAAACAAATGTTTAAATATGTGATATGCGAGTACTTTAAATGATACTTTAAATGTCCAATAACTTCTAAACGGTGCGACTTTGGACAATGTATCTTGAATAAAATCGACCACAAATTCGACAATTCATTTCATAAACGGATACGTTCTGGAAAGCACTGCGGAATTTCAAATAAATACGGCACGCGATAGAAAGTTGGCGCTAACAGTCTTTACCAATTTGGTATATTTACTAGTTCTCTGTATACCTTTCAGGTGAGAGAAAGTAAATATTCCAAATTAGTATGTACATGAAAATGCTAAACGATCTAAGAATTTATTTGAATTTTTTATGGTCTGCTAACGCCATCTTTATATCGCGTGCCGAATTTATTTGAAATTTTTATGGACTGCTAACGCCACTTTTCTATCCTACGCCGAATTTATTTGAAATTTTTACAAACAAATAATTACAAACTACAAAAATTGAAAACAATAAAAATATCCTGTGAACAAAATATCGATGAGACTTTTTGAAAGAAAAGATATTTTATTCACAGGAAAAGATGTGTTTATTTTTTATAAATTAAAAAGACATATAGTATCAGTTTTGAATGATCTTCTCCAAACAAGAGTGAACTTATTATAACCAATAAAGAAGTAACCATTGTTTAAGTAAACTTGAAAACAACATTTTTACACTTTTTTTAGTTTTCTTTTTTTTAGTTTTCTAAAAAAATACATGAAATATAGATCATGTATTTTGGTGTAACTAACAATAAATAGAAAAGATAATAAAAATTTTAATTATTTTTATTAATTTTAATGAATGGAACATTTTAGTTAGGCCAATCTAAGACTAATAGTGCCATTTATGCCAATTGGTCTGTCTGTCCACCCATCTGTCTATCTGTACGTCCGTCTGTTAGGAGCACTTTTCCTATTCCTATTTATGTTAGGAAAATAAAGTTTCTAATTAAAGTTTCTTTGTTCCAAATGTAATTTTTTGCAAAAAAAAATTGCAAATAACTTTTAAATTATACTGTGTGTCCCAGGTTAACGTAAATAAAATTAGTAAAATGGTTATGAAAATTTTTTTTTAAAAAAACCTTGGAACCCTAGAAATAAAACCTTAGAAATATATATATATTATATAAAATAGACCATAAATTCCATAAGGAATCCAAACATGTAATAATATATAGGGTATTCCCATTCTAGAAGAGAGAAAGACTGAAACAATGCAACTTTTATTTCAAACTTTTTTACCTAAAAGGATTACAAATTGTAGAAATGTGGACCACAAACTAATTGTGTAACGGACAGCCGGACGGACGGACGGACAGACCAATGGTCAAAAATGGTACCATTAGTCTTAGAATACCATAATTCGTCAAGATATATCAAAATCTCACCATCGAAATTTTGGACCGAATGCATTACTTTCTCTTTATATGAGAGAAAGTAACAATTAACAAACATAGGCCTAAAAATATTTCCTAAGGGAACTACTGAACCCTAAAGGGGGAATCCTGAGGTTGGCTTTTTCTATATATGTACTACCGAAAATTGCTAAGATAAAATTATGAAATTTGGTACCATAAATAAGTAGTACATACATAAATTTGTGCTGGCGACAAAGTTTTAAAATTTTAGTCGGGAGTGTCTGAAACGGAAGGAGGAATTGATGAATTATGTCCCAACTTTTTTATCCGCCGAGTTATCCCTCATTAATTTACATTGTTCAAGATTTCAGGGTCACAGATTATGATCAAGATTCAAAATTGATAATGGCGGATTCAACATGGCGGCCTGAATCTTAAAAATGAGAAATTATAATTAAAAAGTGATCACACAAATCCAACGTTGAAAAATTAAAACTTTACTATGCAAATTTATGGGGGATGACCGGACGAATATATCTAGTTGAGGATTTTCAAGCCTCATAGTGGAGATCATATTATTCTAATAACTATGTTCATCCACCAAAATGGTGGGTGAACGTAGTTAACTAATTTTTATTTATTACGTAATTTTTGTTTATGCACATTTCCCTCGCCCCTTTTAATCTACATTTTTGTTTATTATACGTGGAAATACTTTACAATATAAATTAGTATATTGTTCATTAATTAGACGTTTTATTTACGTTTTGATACGAAAATGCATAGAAAACAACTAACTCGTTGAATTTCTTATTATGCCATTATATGGAGGGGTCGTTTGTTTAATTGTTTCTTTTCTTATTACTATTTTCAACTATAAAGTATACATTTTCACAACCATAATCAAAATGTAAATAATCAGATGATTCAAGAAGTTAAATATTAAATATATTTATATTTATATTAAATATTGCTGTACATGGCAATATTTTTTTGTTTTGGATACGCCACCAGTTCCTCAAGAAATCGCAGTGTCTCTCTATTTTCAAGTCAAAATATTAACGTTTTTAAATTAATATTTTCTTCGATCTTTTTAGATTCGCCATTTTGAGTTCTAAACTGATTTTTTTTAAACTTGACAGTATTTTAGTTTAAAAATTGGGGCTGCTCGAGAAAGTATTCTCGAGCAGCTGACAAAACAATCTGAGCTCAAGAGTGAAAAATTAAAAATGCAGCAAGTCGCTACTTTAATTGGAAAATTGGATATAGTGAATTGTCGAATCTGATGTAAAATATATATATATATATATATATATATATAATGGCAGATGCAATTTGACAGAAGAAAACTAAATATAAATAATCAAACATATTTATTATTAGTCTAATTTTTGGCATAGTACCATTTCTATTGTGAGATTAGTAATTAGGTAGTTACAAACCTAAAACGGCAATTTCCAAGTAAAAACGTGAGTATATTTAAATTTTTATCCATCACGTTGATTTTATCATTGAAGCTTTTTAATTTTTTAACGTTAAAGTCGTAATGAGCGACCCTAAAATTCTATAGGTTGCATTTTATATTAAAATGTCCATTTTTTAAAATTTATAATCTGCGACCCTGAAAGCTGAAGGAAACTATTAAATTAATAAATTGAACATTTTAGAAAAACATGAATGTACTAATATAAACTATTCTACAATATTATGGTATTACATCAGACTAAAAAACAAAAAAGATGAAGCTTAAAATGTGCCACGAGTATAAGTTTTCTGTTTTCGAGTACCTTAAACGACCAAAAATATGTGGCTTAGATCAGAGATTCGATAGGCAACAAGTAGAAATCACGCAAATATGTCAGTATGTGTTACACCCTATCAAAGCAGCCTCTGACTCTACAGCATGTTTGATACTAGTTACTAGATACTAGTTTTCAAATAAAATATAGGCGTCCGTTTGAATTCATAGGTCCTAAAGAACGTGATATAGCTAAAATCTCAATTCCAAAAAAAAATAATCAGAAAGTTTTGTCAGATCATCGACGATATGTTCAGCAAATACTCGTAATGTTTGTGCACTAGAAAATGTCCCAGTCCATCTAGGACCAGTTCTAAATCCTACAACTGTTGACTTCGTCCAAAAAACTATCACTCCGAAAAAAATAGATTTAATATCTATTGCCCTTAGGGGAAAGGAATAGAAATACCGTTCCTGCGAATACTTCGAATGCGAAAGCAATAAAAGCTAATTGCATGAATAAACAACGTTGAATAGTATCGGAGAATACTTACGAAGATTTAGCTTCTACAGGGTGTCGTTATCGCAAGCCGCAATTTGTGCACGTTGAAGAATCGAACGTATACACAATTTTCCCGGCCGTCACATAAATACAGGAATAGAGAACTTTTTAGGGAAAGTGTAGTAGTATCGCAGTTCGAACGGTCACGAAAATAGGCGTTTCAAAAAGACGTTTCCTCTTAAATCTAACCCGCCCGGCTCGGTCGGTATCTGAAGCGATAGACCTACTCGCAAATCGTGCGCTAGAAGTGAAAATATTTTTGTGTTGTCGTGGGAACTAGCAGCTTGTAGCAAAGAACAATTTCAGCGTACCCAAACATTCTGAATGACGCACAGCGATTTAAATAGAAGGATAAGAATAAAAAATACTCCTAGTATTTAATTTGCAGGGAAAGTTAAACAGGAGGCATTCTCTGTTAATCTACATTAGCTTCATCCATTAATACTATTAAACGAGCTAATCTTGTATATTTATTTATTTGTCGGAATCGTCTCGGGAACCGAGGCATTAGCATGGGTAATATTTACAGGATTTAGAGTCCCAACTTTCAATAAAATCATTTTAGGATATAAAATGAGTTTTTGCTCATTATAATAGCACGATGAGCGAATTTTCGTGTGGTCAAAGATCGAACCAACTAAAACCTTGTGGTCTACCAGGTTTGACCGTACGATGGCGCTGCCAATATTAAAATATAAAAAGGGGACTAGAAATGTTTTGTTTTTCTGAGTGGAGGATCTGATAAGGCCAAGCGATAGCTCGGTCTACCAGGTACTTAGTAATAAACTAAAGGTTGGTCAGCTAAAACACAATTTAAATATTTTAGTTTTGAACTTTGATCAGCTTTGAATTGGTTAAACTGCACCAGATAAAGCGAAAATATATAATTCCGGGTTTATCCGAAAATACTTCGGCATTAAAACAATTGATAAAATTTAATTTGTACACTTGTGTTTAGAGGATATGAAAAATGTAGTCCAATACTTTTTAGTGGTTGAGTACCACTGGTTCGACTTTGGTTCAGGCTATGGCGGAACCACCGCAGCTAGAAGGTGGCAATAAATTGATAATAAGCGCCCGTTGGAACACCCGGACTTGAAATATCTCTTTCTCAAATCAATCATTCGGCGGGGCTAGTGCCGTAAATCGAGAGTAGGCCAATAAAGCAAGATGATATAATGAGGAAGCGTGGGCTTCTGCCGACTTCTTGCGCCCATTTAACAGTTATTTGCACTCCGGAAAGGTACCATTGGATTGAGACGATTAATTTTATTGCGCAGATTCGACCACAAATGCATGATGCTCCGTGCAACCAAAGCCCGAGCTCGACGCCCACTTTTAGTTTCATCGGTACATCTACATCGGTTTAAAACAATTATTTTTTCTACTCCTATACTTTCTACTCCTAAGCTAAAATCTGTGAAAATGAGTGATAGTGAGGAGAATGGAACTGAAAATTTAACTCCACCTGAAGATTATTATAGAACGAGCTAACAGAACAGCAAATAATCTAGTGCCTAAGAAATCAATGAAGTCATATGAAAAATGTTATTCGCAGTTTTTCAGAAAATGTTTTGATTGTTTATTTTGATGAGTTTTCTGAAAAATTAAAATCATCCAGCTTATGGACACATTATTCAATCTTGAAATCTACCCTTTCTATTAAACATAAAATTGACATAACGAAGTTTCCCAAATTGCACACCTTATTGAAGAGAAAATCTGAAAACTATCAACCCAAAAAGGCTAACACATTTTCCACAAATGAAATAAAACAATTTCTTGGAGAAGTCCGAGATGTTAAATATTTATTGTCGAAGGTGTCATGTATCCTTAGTATTATGGGAGCTTGTAGAAGACATGAGTTACACAAGTTGGAGTTTAAGGA
>JAWQRJ010005026.1:0-10565 GCA_033557515.1 Diorygopyx duplodentatus
TTTTCTGAAAGGATTAAAATCAACTTTTACACCATAAAGACGGGGTTTCGAAAATTAGCATCCTTGGAGATTCACTAAGGGGGAGGAAGAAGGAAGACTGAGGGATGACTTCTTTCCTTGAGAAGGAAGTCATCAAAAAGAACTATTCAATAATTTATATATTTATTTATTATAAATTTTCAAAAGAAATTTTCAATGCTGGTGCCAAAAATTTCCATTTTATTTACTGTCCGGGGCCGAAATTACATTTGTGGTCTTCTCAAGGTAGCCATCAAAAAGAAATATTCAATAATTTATAGATTTGTTAAATAAATTTTCAATACTAATGTCAAAAATTTCCATTTTTTTGCTCTTTTTGAAACCGAATTACATTTGTGATCTTCTCAAGGTACTATATTCAAAATTTTATTTCAGTGGTGTCGAGGATAATGAAGTTAAAAAATTTCGGAAAGCACTAAAATCAGTTTTGACAGTATTTAAGACGGGGTGTCAAAAATTATACCCTTTAGGAACTCAATGTAATAGAATGGTAAAAAATGGGTAACAATAATTAATATTTTGAATTTGGGGCTGAACAAAATAGCAACTAATTAGGATATTTTATAGTCTACGAACTTTAGCAGAACGTACTATGTCCTGCAGTTAAAAACAACTTAACGTCCTGCAGTTAAAATAGTGCACTAAATCCATGTTTCAAATTCATCGAAAACCATTGTTTGAAAGTGGATGCGAATTTTTACAATTCATGAAATGCACCTGAAATAAAAAAGAACTGATATCCTTCTCCTATCTGATTAGTTAACGGCTTGTTAGCGATGTTAACTTAGCAGCTATCTTTTGCAAATGATTTTTTTTTGACATTTAAAAAAGTGGTTAGGTTTTTACCAACTCAAACGTCTTTATTTCTTACTACGGATTGTATTGTGGACTTAATAAATAGTATAAAAATAGTAAATATTATAAAAGTAAACTGACGTTATATTAACGCATTTATTTAGGTGATACTAAAAGAATATTTAAATTCAGTACGTAAAATTTTCTAAAAAATAAACAAATCACAATTTTATAAAACAGAAACGAATAAGAAAGCAAACTAAATAGACTAAAGCGATTGGTTTTCAATTTATATATCATACATATGATGTTTTTGTTTTAAGCAGATTCTACTATTTTATACTTTTTCCTCGCTGATAGACTTACAAAAAGCTTTATGAAAAATATTGTAGAAAATGTGACATTATTTCAATTTATCCAGATTTCTACTATATTTTCTTCGATTCGTCCAAGGCGTTGACACAAATATTTTGGACAATCAAGTGAAATGTTTTCTAATACCTTTTTTGGCGAATTAGCAATCAATTTGTTTGTCGGCGAATTATTCCAAAAAACTACTGCATCGGTTAAAGAGGAAAATTATTTTTCTAGGTATAGAATTCATATTTAATAATTTTTTAAACCCTCTAAACGATCACTTCTTGCGTGTGCAATAGTGAAATAGTGATTAAAAATTAATATTTTCGAGCTGTTTTCATGGGAATTCTTTGTTTTTATTTGAGAGATTGACCTTTGTTTATTTCAGTGATTCATTTACCTGGTGACGATTTGCCTGTTATATTGTTTGCTTTTGATAGTTGGCCTGTGTTTTCTGATAGTTGGTAGACCTGGTAGACCGAGCTATCGCTCGGCCTTATCAAATGCTTCCCAGATTCGCTCGGAGGTGGAGTTTTTTTTAGCTAAGTATACATAATTATATTATTACACGAGTTGATAATAAGCAAGGCATACGTCAAAAATAAGTTGTTATTGTTTTCTAAAAAATATTATTCAATAGGACAATTAATTGTTTAGAATCTTGCATAGTATGAAACACGTTCAGTTCGTCGTTCAATTTATTGTCCAATTAATTTCACAATATAAGCTTAATACAGGGGTATTCATAAAATTGTAATTGATTTTAGAGCATGATCCTGACAGAACCATAAGCCCGGCGTAAATTTAATAAATTCCGGTTCAGTTTGTACTTATAAGACATGTGTTCTCTGAGAAGAGGACCTCTTCTCTCTTTGGAATAATATTTGGACACTCACACGACTTTCTGTTACCTTGTTTAAATTTTGAGAATGCCCCTTTTCTTAAAGATTTATGAATGATATGTGATATGCGAGTATTATTGTGAGTATTTGATAAGTAGATAATGCAAATTTTAATACATGAATAATTGTACCACAACGAAATTAGATTAACTTAATGGAGGCATTCGTGACCTACATTAGTCAAATGTCATTTTTTTTTCAAAAGAAAATCTCAAACAGTGCAATTTTGGCCAAATATACGTTCAATGAAGTGGACCCGACCATGAATTCTACAGGAAATTCTAAAATGTAATAAAATACAGGTTGTCCGATTAAAAAAAGTAAAGTTAGGTAGTGTTTACAATAAATGAAAGAGTCAAAGTACTACAACTTTTATTTCAAACATTTTTTCGTGAACGAATGATAAGATTGGATAATTAAAATATCCAATAATTCCTGAACGATACTACTTTAGACAAATATATATTTAACAAAAATCGACCGCAAATTCCACAGATAATTCAAAAAATAGTTAGATAATTATAAGAGGGGCAGATCTCGCACTACGAACGTTCTATATTGAGCAAATGTCATTTTTTAACTCACTCCGAAACGATGCGACTTTGGCCAAATATATGTTTAATAAAATCGACCTTAAATTCAAGTAACATATAGGGTTAATATGTAGGGTGTTGCATTGAAAAAAATTAATTTGCTTAGCGTCTAGAAGAAATCGGATACCCGGTATATATGAAAATACTTCTAGAAGAAAATAGAATTGAAACCATGAGACTTTTATTCGAAACTTTTTTCCTAAAATCAGTAGAAATAGGAGATGTGTTCATAATAGATAGACGTAGAGACAGACAGACAGACGGACAGACCAATTGCCAAAAATGGTGGCATTAGTCTTAGAATGGCCTAATTCACCAAGATATATGAAAATCTCACCATCAACATTTTGGACCGAATGCAATACTTTCTTTTTATACGTTTAGGTAAGGGAAAGGAAGCTGTTAAACCCGATGATAACGGCTTTTAAATATGTCGGAACATCATAGCATTACACAACAATACTTTCGAAATAATCAAATTTGATAATTTAGTTAACGAAATTAATATCAATGTAATAAAACATACGGTACACAGGGTGATGTTTTAAAGAAAAACATTCCGCTATCTTTATAAATATGTATATTTGTACTGGTCGTTTCGGGGACGGAACCAATAGTGTGGGTGATATGTGCAGAATTTATAAAGCTTGACGAGACAAGTCTATAATAATTGGTCTCAAGTCTCAAATAACTGACATAACTTGGTAAACAAATAAAAGTATGAGGAAAACATCGATACAGAACTGCTGGCGGGATCTATCGGCGGGAAGCGGAACAGTCTTATAAAAGCGTACCGCAAGATAACCGCACATGGTAACAAACTGTTTTTTTGCGTTTTACCCTCGGGAACTCGATTCAGATAGTTGCCGACCTTCAAAAAAATCGTTTTAAGATATAAAAATGAGTTTTGCTTATTATAGCTAGGTTGCGGACATAGGGAGTCATTGTGTGCTGGTAGAACGGAACTAGCTCGGTCTGTTAGTTTTACCATTCACCACAAGATGGTGCAACCAAAACTAACAGACGGGCAAGTTCGGTTAGGGGTCGGAAACAATGTTTTTTTTGTGTTTTTATCCCCCGAACGAGCTCGGTCTTCCAGGTACTTATTTTTACACTAGATAGATACTACATATTCCGGTTACATCGGAAATTAGGTTAATTTTCAAAATTCAAATGGATCACGCTGTATTTTTAATATAATTTAAAAAACATTCGATTTAACACAACTTTGCAAATGGAACCATAAGTTTATTCTTACGCATATAGCTTGGACACTCTTACAAGTTAGCTCAGAAAGCTTACTTAGCTCAGAAAGCTTTGAAAATGTTTGCTTTTATTTGTCAAGCTATCATCAGAAATAAAATATTTTAATTGATTAAATTCAAGATGCATTTTTCATCAGGTTATGTATAATTGAAGTAATTCAAGAGTGAATCTGTACTCTGCTGATAGTAAATGTTTATTAATCACATATACACTACATGTTTCGGAGACCAATTGTCTCCATCCTCAGGGACAGCAAGTCATGTTATCATGACTTGCTGTTTTTTGTGCATTTGCTAGTGTTGTACTTTTTTTATTCTATGTGTGTGGTATTCTATGGGTTACCTATTATTGTTATGTCAATTCTCTCTATTATGTATAAACCAATTGGTAAAATTGCATGTCAATTGCTTTTTTGCCTCTTTATCAATCCTATCCGTGGTTTCTGGGATTAGTTTTTTTCTCCTCTGGGTTTGTATAGATGTGCTTTGCTTGTTTATATCGTTTTATCCGAAACCGTTGCTTCTCGAGTTAGTTTTGATGATGAGTCTTGTTTGAATTCTTATGTGTGTTGTTATGTGATGTAGATTAATGCTCTTTTCTTGCTCTTGGTTACTTTCTAAAAACTGTGTACACCCAGTTCTGGTATTACACTAATTTATTTTACACGATTTCGATTTAACACGAATTAAAAAACCCAACCCAACGCAAACAAAAAGGCTTGGGTGACCACTGATATCTTTACTAAATGGTTGAAAAAATGGTTTGTCGCAGAAGTTAGACAGTGTATGAATGTGAAAGGTTTCGAATTTAAAGTTCTTTTTGAAACATTCAAATGTGCAGTTTTGTTTTCTGCCACCTAATACTACATCCTAATAATTGCGACTTTTAAAACATACTATGTAAAACAATCATTTCAATACGTTGTGGACAAACTGAATGATGAAACATTAACAGTCATTAATGTCTGGAAGAAATGTTCAATTATGGATTGTGTCAATCAAGTTGGAAGGCCATCAACTTTGAACGAATGTTGTAAAACTGTTTGGCCAGAATGTGTCAAAAGCAAATTACCGAATTTCCTAACATTATAACACTGGCACATACAATTGGCGGAAAAGGATTCGATGATTTATCGTTTGTAGATATCGATGAATTGTGCGTTGATACACCCCTAAGTGAAGTATAGTGATAATGACGAACAGGATTATGTTATAAATGCAGAATTAATTCAAGAAGGTCTTGAACTGGCCAGTAAATTGGGTAATCATTTTGGTAATCATGACCCTAATGAGGAACGAGCTAAAAAGTTTCATCCTGAGCTGAAGTCGTTAATGGTCCCCTACAGAGGCATTACATAAAGGCTTAGCCAAACCACTAACACAACGGTTAACAACTGAATTTGTTAAACCCACTGAAACATCAGCACCACAGGAGAGCAGTGTTAATTTTATTCACTGGAGAGATTGCAGAAGAAGACGACGACCAAGATGTTTCTAGTGATAGTAGTGATATTGTCGTCTGACGCAAACGCATGCGTTTATTATCAGAGTGATAGTGAATAAAAAAGGTTAAATTTTTTTTATTCGTCATCTGAGTTGCGCATAAATATGTAACTCAGATTATTTTGCCAAATTTTTATATGTATGAGTTTATGAGTTGGTTCTACTTTCAAATGATTTTTTTTAATTTTTATATGTGGACTATATGTGGAATCGTTTTGAAATAAAATGTGCAAATAAATATTACACGAATTCTTCGAGAACGTATCGGGTGTATTCTAGGTGTGTATTTGCCTTTAATCGCTCCCTACTATTAATCAACCCCCCTGATAACCAACCACTCACAAAAATCAATTCTCCACTGTAGATTACTGAGTGTCAAATGTTGATGACGTTTGTATCACTATTTGTATCACGATAATTATTATATCAGTCACAGCAATAATTTTCTTGTTACTAGTATCAAAGTTCTTAATTATTTCAAAGTTGTTAAAGTATAAAAAAAAACTGAGTGACATAGTCTCGTTTCATAGTGCGTAAGAATAAATATATGGTTGCATTTGCAAAGTTGTATTAAATAGTTTTTTTTATTTGAAGGTGGGCGTAATTTCCGATGAAACCGAAAGTGGTAGAAATTTTTGTCCGTTCTTCTTAAACAGCTTATAAAAGCCGGCATAAAAAATCTATAGTGTAAAGTTAGGTACCTGGTAGACCGAGCTATCGTTGGGTCTGTCATGTATTCCAAGCTCCGCTCGGACTTTCAGTGTTCGTTTCAGTTTCTACATATTATAAATAATTTTTAATTGGTGGTGCCATCGTACGGTCAAAGGTCAAACTATCGTCACAGCCGCGTCCGTCAATATCGATGCCGTTTGTACCCTGGCGGTAGATGCCGCTAAGGTGTTGTATAGCACAATTTTGTTTATTTGCGAAGTTGTTTGATTTATTTGATTATAGTAGTAGTATAGTAGTTTGACTTGTAACCAACTATTATAGATTTGTTTCGTCCAACTCTGTAAATCTTGCAAATATCGACCGGAAACTTAAAGCCGTCGTCGAGATCGACGGAATACATACCCACGCACATACAAGCATTGTTCGTTTAATATATACAACTATTATAGACTTGTTTCGTCCAACTCTGTAAATCCTATAAATATCGGCCGGAAAGTTAAAGCCGCCTTCGAGATCGGCGGAATACATACATACATACCCATACACATACAGCAATTGTTCGTTTAATATATACTGATATTAACAAAGACACGGGAATGTTTCACTTAAAAACCTGTATAGGAGCAAACTACAAGGAACAGTAAACTGTAAGGAACGCAGTAAATCTCCAGATCGATCAACTTTAGTTGAAAAAACGAAAAATAAATTTATTGTTGTTATAAGTGTAAATTTAATTTTTTTAAGTGCTGGTTAAAGGCCTTAATAGAGATTCAAAACACTAGCATTGGCAACGGAGTTTTAATCTATGCAGGAGTTATTTTTTTAACTTGTTTGACGGATTCGATGTTTGAACTCCTCTAGTTTTTTGCATCCATCATTCGTTACTCGACATTTCTAAATCTGATTTGCAAAATGCAAACTGTTTCGAATGCTTCTTTTATCGTAAGTAAAAGCCTTACTTTATTGAAACTATAGTTCGAGTCCAATCTTGAAATTCATTTTGAAGAAATGTGAAATATTACATTTCGCAATTACTTTCCAATGCCTGAAGTTTGTTTTGTGATAATCTTACAAATACTTAGGCTACTTTTTAAATTGAAATTTTAGTTTCTTCTTCTCACTGATCCTTTTTTGTATATTATATAGTATTGTACGGGAAATGGAATTTTCTTTCGAATTGTTAACATGGTTGAATATTTGCCAGTTCATTGAGCAGTGAAATGACAGCATAACTCAAAAGATCGTTAGGTGATACCACGTAAAATATATAATGAATAAAGACAGGAGAATCTTTTCTGAAAGACCAATTGGGTTTTTAACAGCATTTATACTGCACGCTATTAAATCTCTCGTTTGCACACACCCCATAAATCTATTCGGGCAATTTACACCTAGCAATTTATTATAATAACCAACAAGATGCATCGCAGTAACATTTATAACTCAGAGCGTATTACCTTTCTAATGAGTTTGTGTTTACAGTTATCACATTAAAACAGAAAAGACGGTGTTGTGCATATTCAATTAAATCTTCGATTATTTGCACAAGGATGTCCACGGGTGGGATTCTCTTACAGGCAATTTCACAAGTCTTTGTTTGGAATACCTACCTTTATACCATATATCACCAAAAATTAAAAAGACAAATTTATGTTTTACAAAGAAATACTGTTTTCTCACAGCCGGGATTTGAATATGTTATTTCTTCTGGTACGTTTTGCAATAGCAACTCTTATTGGTGCAAAAACTGTTGATGCTCGCTGTACATACAGCGAAGACCATTACCCGATTGCAGCTATTTTATTGATACGCGCACAGCTGTGCTGATTGGCCGTTTGTAAAGTTCAATGAGGCGACTTCAAATGCTCACTTGACGTAGGTGCGCTGTTTATGCCCGTGCAGCTTAGCTGTAAATACGGCTCAACATCGACATGACGTTTCAAACTTCGAATTTATTGGATTTAAATTGCGGTGCAAGCGATACCTCCTGCTTTCGAATGTAAATACGTAAATGTATTCCTAGAAATAGGGTCAAAAATATTCCCCGCGGAAACCTGCTGAATTTTCAATCGAGTACCGCTTGATTGTTTATTTATTAGTGACCGTAAAGTGGTGTTCGATTCCGAAATACCGTAAGCCGCGTAAAATAAATTATAAGCAGAGGCGAGTTGTGCATATGTGATATTTTATGGAAATTGGCAGACGATCGATTGAACATAAATATTTATTGAAACATTTTAAAACTAGTCCGGCCATATGTTTTGGATAAACTGTAGCATATTAAAATAATAATTCAAAATATGTATACATATTAATATCGCATATTCTCTGCAATTGCATCTTACTGTCAATTCCTTGTTTTCATTATAATGCTTACTTTTGAGGTTTTATTTTGGTATATGAATTCTTAAACGGCTTATTTTGAAGATGCTAAAATTTGGTTTCGTCATGAAAGCAATTCGTGAGAGTAACTTGAATTGCTTAGCAAACTGACCAATCGATTTACAATTGAATCAACTCTTTTAAGATTATTGTGCTTTAGATTACCATATCTATTAGTTGAATAAATCCTTCAGTAGTAATGTTCACTTTTGGTAAGCTAAGGATAAACAAAAATAGCTTAAAGTGCAATTTGAAAACCTAATTTCTAAGCCAAGACATCTTACAGCCTTTAATAAAATGAGTACCTGGTAGACCGAGTTCGTTCGGTTCAAAAAACAAAACATTTTTAGTCTGACGGCGCCATCGTGTGGTCAAATGTCAAACTAACTTAAATAATCGTTAACAGCAATTGATAAACATTGTCAGCACCACACTGTGGTCAAAAGTTAAACTAACTCGTCAAAGGTCCTCATTACAGCAAACTACTATTTTCCAATGCTCAAAAAAACATAAAATGAGTGGTTTGAAAATTGAGACCTATCTAAATCGATTTTTCATGCCACACTCTTGATATCCTCCAAATATCGGCCGGCACATTAAAGCCGTTTTCTAAAAACATATACATAGATACAAGGTTAGCTCGTTTAGTAGTATCAGATAACACAGCCCAACACGTGTTTTGGTGCCGAGTTTTTGAGCTGATTTCATGTATATTTGGTGCACTGAATTCAAATATAACATTAATTTTCGCTCATCAGCTCTAATTTTTGAGATACAAAAATCATCTGATTTATGATTTACACAACTTCTTCTTCCTATTCAGAGAGAAGTGAAGAGAGCTTAAAAAAATTAATTCTGATATTTTATGCCCTTTTCCCCCAGAAAACTTAGTTTGGAGGAAAATAGCATTTGGGCAGGGAGACACGTAGTTATTGTTTCATCTTAATATTTAACTGCTAATCCTAACATCCAGGGCGAAGCGTTTTTACAAACTTGATCTCTAAAGCTATTAGCTTTTACATCATGTTCTGCGTTTACCCCACAACTACAAAACCGTGCCCTTCTACGAACTTGTCTCCCTTATGCTCTCACCCGGTACACTTTACTTGTTTGTGACATCTGGCTTTTCTATACAAAAGTGAAAGTACTTCTCGGCAGTACTGCCAGGGCAAGATAACAACAAAAGAAAAAGAAAAAAAACATTTTTTGTAGTCCGGTGTAATCAGTAGAGTCCGGATTTCTAGGCATTAAGCTTATTATAAATATTATAAGCAGATATATTTTATATTAAAATATGTACGATTTATGTAAAAATAAGTCATTTGGCACTAATGTTTATGTGTTTTTTTTTCCTTTTTTTGAAATTTTTGTCCTTGACTTAATATTTTGTGCTTATTTGCATCTTTTATATTTTTAGAAAAAGATGTTTTGAAAAAAATAATGCCAAAGCAGAGAATAAAATGGCAGATTTTTTTTCCGTGCCTGTATAAAGACGCCACTTTGTAAGTTTTTTAATGATTAGATCCTTGTTGCATTATTGTTGTTCCTAATTTTAGATTGAATGCGATAAAAAATACAATATTAAGCAACATGTGTAAACAATTTTGCATTTTGCAAAAGTTGACAAATAACTAACTCTAGGCAACAAACAATTGCGGAATCCTTACATTCATATTCTGACTAAAACGAACCACAACAATTTAATTTTGATTTATGCAAACAAATCACAAAATGATGGCCTTTAAACACAGTTAGCTCTGTAGACAGGGTGTCTACCGTAGACCGTCCATTAGAAATATATGGGGAACGGATAAGGGTTTTGTCGTTTTGTCGTATTTACTTTTTATCCTCAAAATTTTCCTGTACTTCCAATATTTCTGGAGATATCTTTGGTTGTATCAAGAAAAAGAAAATTTTTAGATAAAACTGTATCGTGTTGCAATTTTTTAATTTTCTCTTAAATCACTCGTTTTAAGAACGTATTGTAGACGATTTCTTACAGAAAATTAACTGGTCTTTGTTTTTTTATTGAAGATTTTTTTATCTACCTCCTCTAC
>JAWQRJ010005027.1:0-10565 GCA_033557515.1 Diorygopyx duplodentatus
AGTTTACCTCTTTTAACCTGCTAAAAGAAAGGTCTACAAAAATGAATATCAGTTTGCATTTACCACATTTCGATAACAGTTTTCGTTTTCAAAATGCAAGGGAATAAAAAAAAATACTTCAATTTGCAACCCTTATTACTCGCTACAGGGGCTTTTAGGGCACGTATAAAAACATACGTAAACCTTATTTTTATCCATTCTATCGCTGTATCAAATTGAAATCGGTGTGTGACACTTGTGACACTTCCCTTGTTAGTTTTAGAGGGAACATCCTGTTCCTATTGCATTTTTGGGTTCGTCTCTGAACTCTGAATCAAATCTTATTAACTCCTATAGCACCTAAAATTGCTTTTTGGGGAGTTATTGCCGATTTCTTTAAAAATCCTCAGTGCAGAGCCGTATTTTCAAAAATTTATTATCTAGTTGTTGTGAAATATTAGATTGCGTTTTTTAGTGTACTTAACAGCGAGTGTGCAGGTATACTCCCTTTTAATTTCGAACGAGTAATTTTTTATACAGGGATGTTTTCCGTTACTATCCGTTTTTTGAAATGTTCAAACGTGAAAATCTCGTGAAAAAAAGTTTGAATGTAAGTAGAAGTTGTCTCATTGTATAAACCAGAGAAAGTTTTGTATCTTTACTCAGGTCATTTTTAAACAAACACCCGGTATAACGCGGATCTGAAACGCAACATGGAGCCATCGCCTCGCATGTGTGTCTGTGTGTGTGTGTACGTGTGTGAGTGTGTGAGAGAGAGAGAGACAAAGTGTGTGCGCCATCGTCGTGTCCCTGCAGCTTGTGGCCTTTCGACTCGAGCAGCTAACAATTGCCGGTCGAGAGCGCGGGCGGCGGGGAGGGGGGCAGTTAGGAGGCCTAGAGCGTGAACTGCTCTCGAGGAAAAGTTTTCCGGGCCGGAAAAGTCGCGGGAAACTTTTAACTAGTCCCCGACACATCGGGCCGAGAAAGTTCGTTCTCGACGCGGCGCGAACTAAAGTTGTTACAAAACTGTAAGTTTATATACTTTATGGGAAAAGTTGGTTTTGGGGGTAGCGGCGCGAGGGGCGAATCGATAAAACAAAGTTTGGCGCAGAGAGTTGTGTACGCCTTCGCCACTCCGCCCCGCCCCTCTCCGCCCCCTCGCCCTCCCCGCCGCCGCCGCCGCGCGTCCCGGCGTCGTTAGTTCCCCCGTTGATGACCTCGGCAACTAACGCAGGGACGGACTTTGGAAATCTTTGACAATATTCTTGATTAATGAAATCTCTGGTATTGGGGTACAGGGTGTTCCAAATTTCGCACGTGAGGCTGTGCAAAATCTGTATAAAGCTTCATTTTATAAAATGAAATTATGAAGATTTAACCCAACTTATCTATATCCGAAATATATGCCCCCTTTGAGATAATACCAAGCTTAATTACAATTGCAGTTACTTACATAGAAGTTAAGAGGTAGCATCAACCCAAAAGAGAAACGCATTCCTTCACATGTTGCCTGTAGCCTTAAAACTATCAAATGACGAAATAAATTCAGCTGAATAAGGCAAACTTATGCAAACCGAAATACTTAGAAGAATATACGGTGACTAGAACTATTATGTGTGGATTGATCTGTATCAATAGAAAGTAAATGTCTGTAAACACTGCTTAAACCTAGGATATCACTTCTGAAATTAATTGAATTAAGTGAACAGACCTAAAATAAACTTAAAATAATTCTTTTTCGTATTTTTTATTATTATAATTTTTTTCGTATTTTTTTATTATATTTTTTTTAAATAACCTTAAATCAATTTATCTACATTGATAATAATATTATCGACTTTGGAATGTTTGCATTGTGAATTAATTAATTTAATTGATTCATAATTAATTTTCGTTGTAATCACAAATATTGTTATTATCATTAATGTAATGCAACAATTTACGAAAATCCAATTATTCTTGTGACCTTTTATAAGCGCAGTCTGTTATGATCGAGGTATTCAAATTTAAGTCTAAAATATTGCTACCATCGCAGTCACCTGGTCATAATCATTTGTAATCACTAGGTAGTAGTTTATTAAATAACCTCCTTTTAGTTAAGTTAATCCGAAGGGACGATAAAAGTTTGAGAGGAGGGCGACTTTTGTTTCTGCTTTTTGTGTCCTGGGCTTTTTAAAAAGGGTCGAAAAGTTCAAAAGGGAGGAAACTCATTAAAAGTTTTATTACTTGTTAGTTCTAATTAAAAGTACTTAAAGAGTTCGGATCGCAAGAAAACGGGGGAAGATTATTATTGGGGGGTTTGGAGAAATGTTGATAACTCGTTAAAACAAGTTATTGCGCACGCCAGAAGAAAACAAAGTCATGTAAGTTAACTGAAATTAAAACTATACAACTACTAGCACATTACTGGATAATGAGACTTTATGAGGAGTATGCGATAAGCTTTATGTGCACCACCAATTTAGAATAGAAATATAGCGCCCTATAGCGAACGTGGGATAGAAGTAAAAAAGAGTTTTTCTGTCACTAGATGGTGCTACCATTTTATTTAATAAATAAGTCGTATTTTATCACCCATATTTGAATTAAAAGTATTTTCAATGATATTAGTAATTATATAAGTATATTCCCAAACTTTTTAAAACTAATCATTATTGTACATTGAAAAACTAGAAACGCAATGAATATGTATACTCTGTTTCGAAAACAAGCGATGTAATAAATCTTTCTTCTATCGCAGGTACCTAGAAATGTTTTTATACGTAGAAACACGGAATACCCACATTGGAAATACCTACAAATATTTTGAAGGGTAGTTTTTATTGCAGGGTCTGACCTATTACGCAAGAAATCCCCATCGTTTTATTTCTTGAATGGCCGAATTTATGAGATTAATATAGTCCAACATTGTAAAAACTTTCCATGTCTCCATACTTTCCATAGATTCGTTGTCGTTATCTTATTCAACCCATTGTAATGATTTCCTGATGTAATTAGTCTTAAATGTAACAAGAATTCCCTGATCTTTAATGGTTGAAGCAATGAAGTTGTATTTGGTGGTAAAAAGTTATTTGAACATTTGGGTGATTTAAATATTTCGGATGGCTGAGTACCTGTGTTACTTTTTCTTCCTTTTTTTTAACGAAAACAACGAATATTCCAAGATAATAGTTTCACTTCCAACAAAGAGCTCAAATAGATTTAAAGTCTTAACTTTCGTTTTACGCAAACTTAACGTAATATTGAAGTTTCGAGTCCGCCCCTGCCCTCTCTTCCCTTTCAAGGACCGGGCACTCGGTGCGTAGCTCCAAGTTGCAACTTATTACAAAGTTTACGCGATGCGCCAACTTATTATCCCATTTATTTTATCGTTGTTCTTAATTGGTCGATGAAAATGAGGGGCGTCGTTCCTTCGCTGCCTGCCAGCATTTTACCGGGAAGAACTCTTTCGATACGACGTTAAAACGCCGCGCCGGTGTAAAAACCTTTTAATGCTCGCTTCTTTACGTCGGTTAGTTAATGCACCCAGCAACGTTACGACTTTCAACGAACGCCGCGTGCAAAGTAACGTATCGTCCCATCCATCGGTGGTACGACAGAAAATAATACAGAAAATTACCGGTTGCGGTGACAATGTCTACAGTCTACTAGAGCGAGTACAAGGGATTAATTATAGCCGTTCAATGGGGGCTTATTGATCAACGCGCAACTCAGGGGAAGCGTGGGTCTTCATTATTAACCTGATTACATATTAACCTGATTATCTACTATTATATTAAACGTGCTAATCTTGTATGTATGTATGTATGTGTGTATATATTTCGATGATCTCGAAGACAACTTTAAGTTTCCGGCCGATGTTTGCAGGATTTCAATAATACGGTGTCAGGAATCGATTGAGATATGTCTCGACTTTCGGGAACTCGATATAGCAAAACACGTTAAAAAAATTGAATTGCTTTATAGTTGATTATTTTAGAAGAAAACAACGAAACGCAGCTAAAAGACGTATGGTTATTCAATTACCTGGTATATACCAGGTAAACACTCGGTAAACCGATTATCTATAGTGAAAAGCTAGCAAGAGAAAAGTGTCAAATTTAAAATTAAATGACCATATCTAAAGAGAAGTTAAAAGTTTCGCAAAATTAATCATAAATGGACAAATAAATAGTCAATGTTGAGGAAATGGCTCGGCAAGTTTATAAAATGGCATTTGAAAAGGTCGGAAGGTGTTGTAGGAAGCAAAAATTCATCTAATCACATGAGTGCTCTTAAATATAAATCTTGTGTAAAAAGAGCATACTTTGAACATATGTTGATGTATCTCAAGAGCGAAAAGCAAGCTTCCATTAAACATTGTTTTGTTCAGTTTTTTTTTGGCATGTCTTCTCTTCATAAAGACGCCCATAAACATTCTTAATGGTAGAAATTGAAACAAAAATAATGAACAAAATAATGAATAGTTAAGAATCCAAGCAAAGCTCGGTGGACAAGGAATTTAATCTTTATTAATTTTTAGAAATAGAATAAAATGTACGAGTAATCATTTACGTACAATATAATTAAAAGCGTCCCATTAGGGTATAATTATAATAAGTATAAACTGAGACGAACAGAAAAAGTCCAAGCAGGGCTCGGAGTACCCTAATGCTCTAATAGGTACTCTTGTACTATTAAACGAGCTAATCTTGTTTATTTATTTGTCCGTAGGCCGATTTCTTAAAATCCACGTATCAAACTATGAGGGGTCCATTGAGTTAGGTCTGTCTTTCACACTTCATTCATCCATTGTCTTTCAACAACATTCCACGCGATGACGTTGCCAAAACGGGCGAACTCGGTGAGGGGTAGAAAATAATGTTTTGTTTTGTTTTTTTATTAGAGCTAACAAATAATAGAAATTCCTCCACGAATAGAAAACTACAGGTACACTTTTTTTAGGTACACTTTTTGTACACCTATTACTTTAAAAAAAATTATTGTACAACACACTATTAATAAATGTTCTGAGGGCGGTCTTTAACTCTAAAATCTTAAAGAAAGTGTTAAGAATTTAGATTTAAGCCAAATAATTCACATAATTTGAAGTATTCTTAAAGTATTTTACCAATTTTCATGTTTATAGTAATCAGTAATTAGTATTTCGATATTACATGATTCACATAACCGAATAAGCAATTTTTATATTTCACGTAAATTTACGAATCATACCACCCTTTTTTACCGATGTCACTCTTCAGTCTGAAGCTTGAAACAGAAAAAAAGGTTTTTAGCAAAGTTTTTTTTTATATCCAAACCTATTGCGTAGATTTTACATAAAATTATGACGGGTTTAATTTCAAACGGTACAAAAGAACGGGATGATTGTCTAAATGTAATAAAAACTATTAGAGTAGTACGAATTTATTCTGCTTGTGGATATGTTTGCCGATTTATTTAAAATTATTAACCCCAAGTATCCAAAACTCTACAAACAAATACAGATTTGCAATAAGGCAGGTAGTCTTAACAAATTTAAGAAATGTAAACTTGTTTAATTTTTTTCAAGAAAATTCTAAAATTTTGGCAACAAAATAAAATGTAACGCCTGTTTTTTAAAACTGTCACATTAAAGAGAAAAACCAAACAGGTTTTCTATGAAATGGAAAGTGGTGAAAAAAAATATAGCTTAACCGACAACATTCAGATTCTGTTCACAGGAACAAATACAAAAAAGATTTAACTGCAAACTTCTACGATCAATTAATTCCTCTAAAGACATGTCTCAAATCAGAAGTAGAAAAGATTAAAACAGTTACAGAATTAACTATTCAATTCTTGACGAAAAAAATTACTAACTGGCATAGAATAATAATTTTCTTATTCGACCGGTTTCGGATATACCATCATCAGGAACATCCCTGTGGAAATTTCTTCTAAGATAAAATTAAAATCCAATACTATCAGGTGAAAATGAGCATGTTTTGAGGATTATGACAGTATAATTGATTAAATTGAATGACTTTATGCAAGGTAGAGTTGAAAACTTTATCATGTGGCAGTCAAACTTAACTAAGACAGTAAAACTATCAACATAAAGTAGTAAGGCATCTCAACTTACGTAAAATTATTGCAAAACAAGATTTCATGAGGTGAATATAAACAATTTTCGGAATGACCAGGAGTGGGTTGCGGGAAACTTTGCAAAATTAAGGAGGAGCCTTAATTTTGCAAACGTTAATGACAGGTACTAAAGTCTTTAGGTAAGAAGAAAAGAAGTGGTTTTATGTATGTGCCATTAATAGTTTTCATTAAAATTTTCTTTTTAAAGAATTTTTTTTTAAAGTAAATTTTCATTAAAGTTTTTTAAAAAGGGGGGTAAAATTATAATTAAAAAAATGTAGAATTTTTTGAATAGGATTTTTAGGAGAATTTAGTATATTATGAGAGAAAGAGGGAGGGGGGGATTACCTCAGGTAATGTCTAAGGCCTGTATTCATAACGTTTGGAACCTTATTTTTTTATTTATTTACATTTAAAAAGTGCGTTTAATTATTACGGAAAGTTATCTACGAAGAGAAATAAAACAAATTCCGATTTATAACAGGATATGTCAGGCTTTGGTCATCATGATACATGCAAACAGATTTTTTGAACACAGAATTTTTAAACACCATTCTCATTTGAACGTTTTATCTTAAAACGGTAACGCACTTGAGAAACATCGATATATAAAAGAATTAGGAAAATATGTAATAATGATATATTCCCTCTTAAACACACTTATTAGTTCTCGCTAATGACCTAAAAACGGGCTTTTCCCAGTGTCATTCCTACGGTTATCGCTTGCCTATTATTTGCAATTTTTACTATGCCATAAAAACTAATGAATGGATATCGCAAGGTCACCCGAGTTTTCTACCTCGCCTGCTCATTTCCCCCACTCCCCGTAGTAGAAGTAGACGCAGGTTGTCACCAAATAGCACTTGTCTTGCGTAACGCACAACTTGAATAACTGCTATTATTGTGAAATCGTCATTTTTATTTGTAGTTACTAGTTATGTATCCGACTTGTTTAGGTACATTTTAACACCATGCTTACTACATACGTACTGCATTACGTAATTTTGACTCACAAAGCTGACGTTTATGGCGTAGGTCTAGATTGCCGGCTATTTTAATTGGCCTCGCTAATTATGATTGAACACAGAGTTTGCTTGAATGCACGCTGAAATATTACTTTGCTATTTGCTACGATTTAGGTTTGTTGTTTGTCTGAATCATAGGAGCCAAAAATTATGTAAAGAAAATAAAAATGGACAAGTGGGCGTCACGATGTTAGTAGCGTCGATTTTATATTTAGTAAATATTTTGACGCGCATTTGTAATGTTATATACCCATCATTACGTTACATCTACTATGTTATTCGCTAGAAATATTCAACAGCCATTTTTAAGCATTATCCGAAATCCAAATATTCGTTTTCAGTAGTGCATAAATTGTATAATCTTCTCGTACATAAACCGCTGTTGATGGAAGTCAGTAGTACGTACTTCTCTGCTAAATACGTACTAAGCTCGGTGGCAATTAATGGTTCTTTACGACCTTCTATGATTACGAGACCGCTTTAAACGTGAAGCTATTACGTTTCCAATAAATTATTGCGAACGATTGGCTACCGGTGGTAATCGACCGTTAGATTACGCTCTTTATTAGGTTTGCGTTTTGGCGCAACGTGGCATTTTAGAAAGTACTTAACGTTCATGCCAAATTATGTCGGATGGACATTGTTTTATGCTGTGGACATCTACAGGAAGGTCTTAAAATGGTTGATCAAAATTTTGTGGCAACCTTTCAGTGTTATAGCTCAATCCATTTTTATCGGATGAAATTTATTTTTAATTTAAAAAGTTAATATATATTAGATTATATATTAGTTATATATATAAAAGGATTATTGGAAATAAATTTTCAATAGATGAAAATGATTTAGAAAGGCCATAACGAATCAACCAATCAAGATCAAGATTTCTATTGTTGCAATGGCAATATTCGCGCGTCGGTGAAGAAATCATATCACCCTAATAATCTCAATAGAGATGCATGGTTCCCCCTCCACCACACCTGGAAATCCGCCATTAACCTGATCTGTTCCGTTAACGACCAATCACCGACACAAGTTTACATACAAAGTTTACTTTTTCACTCTACCTAACAATAGGCTTTTTGTATCTATACAGATACATATTGCGCGAACAATGTTGGTTTGTGGGAATTTACCCCTTTAATAGCGTCGTAAAATTGAAATATGAAATTAATACATTTTAAAACCTTAAAAATTACCACATACGACCAAATTACACCTAATTACCTTCACGTTATAAACAATTCCAGGGAAGCTGAGTGATAAACCCATAATTGATTAATTTATGTAATAAAAATACTATTAGTTATTAAATGTCAATAGGTATCAATTTTGTGTCTTGGAACCCTAGGCTTACATTTCATTTTTGTTCCATCCTTCGGATTAGGTAATGAATATTTAAGCGTGTTATAAAAGGTTTAACAAATATTGCTACCCTGGGCTTTGAAAATATGTTGTATTTAATTCTCTAGGTATAGTACGCTACGGAAATTTATTCAAACGCGGTTCTTCCCGAAATTTCTAGTGTCGTGTTTCGTGACACTGTTGGTATTGGTTTCTGTTTTGTATATATCAATTTCCAGTTTATGAATGTCGTTTCTCATAAATAAACTATCCAAGGAAAGTTGTTCATTATTTTCTATTTTCCAATGTGAACATTTTGAATTTAGCGCATTCAACAAAGGCATTTTGGATATTTTAGTATCGCATCATTAAACAAAAATGTCATCTACTTATTTTTGCCAAATTCCAGGGAAATATCTCCCATATTCTAGGAAACAAAACATTATTTACATTGCTCAAATATGTTGATACAGCCGAGTTCTTTATCTTTGAAAATACTTATTTGGCAAATGAATCGATGCAGTACGTGCAAACAAAATTGTATTTTCTTAAATTAATCTACTTATTTGCGATAGTAGTAATAAAATGATGAATAATTATTTATCTCCAAAATTGATGAGTAAGCCGTTGAATTGCTTTGTTTCTAGATAGTAATAATTATGTCAACACTCGATTTTGCACAGTGTTACGATAAGAAATAATATCCTACAAATCTGGTTTTTTATTTGCAAGAATAAAACGGTGAATAAAATTTATCACGACGCATGATTGTGATATAATTAAAAAGATAAATGTAATTATTATAACAGTTTTCCTAAATTGTTATGTGTAAGTCGCTTTGACAGCGCCATCGTGTGGTCAAAGATCAAACTAACAGCCTTCTACCAGTAAACCCATTATTATAAAAACTAAATCGTGAACAAATAAAAAACAGTTTTTGTACTAAAACAGAATTTACGTAATTCATATAAAATTATTTCGGTAACAAACACGAATTTTCCGTTTAAAATGGCATAACTTTTATGTGATTCGTATATCGTTTTTTTTTTCAGTCCTCTACCCTTTTTATGCGCGGTTTTAAACAAAAATATTTTGCAGGGGATAACTCGATTTTTGCTAAACCGAAACTCGCTAACAAAACTCAATTTACTCCTGAACATAGTTTCAAACACCTCCCGGCCTCCACCTTACCCCTCATCCAGCGCGTACCGGCACGCAACTTTATCGTCAAACGGGCGGCGAACGAGTCCTTTCCCCTTTCGGGGAAGCGGGAGGGGCCGGTTGGAAACAAACTTTCCTCCGACCATAACCTCCGTCCCCGGCTAAACATTATCAAATCCTCCGCGAAAGTTATGACGTTAACATATTCGCCGTTAATCAAGTTCACTGGGCGTACCAAAGACGACGTGGGATGATGTGGGGGAAGGGGGTTGACGATGTGTACAGTCTTGGGCAAAAGGCGCGTTTGACGAATGATTAAGTTAGAGAGATAATTCGTATAATTTCTTCTAAGTAGTGTACCTCCTAATAAACGTGGAAGGTGTTATTATACTGTTATTACTTCCGGTTAGCAGCAGGCGGTGACTAGAACAGTCTCCCCAGTTCAGTGACTAGGATAATAGGCAATAGACAATTTGAGAATCAATCTGAATAACTGGAAGTGCAATGAAAACCAAAACAGGCTTTGTGTAGTTCATACCATGGATGACAATTGTTTTTCCCCGATTATCTTAAAATGTGGTCTCTTTTAGATGAGAAGATCACAACAAGAATACAAGCAATAGAAATCCATAAATATCCTAATAACTTCAATAGAGATACAGGATTCCCCCGCCACCACACTTATCCATTAATTCTTGTACGTTTATTATTTATTTAAAATGTTGTTTATCTTCCGTTTCGATATCGCCTGTCGGCGTTTTAATAAATCCACAATGTAGTGACGCTCTCGCAGCAGCAGCTCTTTTAATTATAGTGCACGCAGAAGATGCTAATGACGGTAGAAACAGTAATTTGCATCTAATGTAAAAATAACAATGTGTATTCAAGACATGCAATACTTAATTCACTGGATAAATCCCGCTGGTTTCTTTATAATTTTATTACATTTGAAAT
>JAWQRJ010005028.1:0-10565 GCA_033557515.1 Diorygopyx duplodentatus
AATTAAATAAACCTAAATGTTTTTATAAATTTATTAAAAAATATTGTTTAAAATTCGATATCTCGAAAACGGTAAAATTTAGGTATATGGTGTTTTATACAAATTTTGAAACCTTTAAATAAAAAAAACCTTTAAATACACTTGGACTCTGTGTATTTCAGGGCAAAGAACACGGGACCAATATTTTGAAACCATGTAAGTTTTGTGTTTGCCTCAAGATGGCAACTACTGAAGATGTAAAGCGAATATTATGTACCATCCGTTCAAAATATATGGGTACCGATGAGCTGAGTATCGTTCAACTATTACCAATTTTGGATAACCTATAATGCACATATTTAACTTTTCCATTGAATCAGCTACTTTTACAGAATTGTGGAAATTTGCTCATATAGTCCGTACCTAAAAAATCTCTTCAAATTCGAAGTTTCGTGCAATATCTATATTATCTGTATATTATCTATTTAAGGCTCTTGAGCGCTTTCATTCGTTTTTCGTCTTCGTCTTTGTTTTATTGGTAACGAAATGGCTCAGGTCTTTTCCTTCAAAACTAGTTTTTTACACTCTAATCGTTTCATTTGCTTTTTCTTTGTAGGTTTGCATATTTTCCCTATCAGCCTGAGTAATACGTTCGTCCAAAAAAGATTTTCCATCCACCTTGCATAATGCAGAGTCCCTTTGATCCTGAAACTGAGATCGTTTTCAGACTAAGCTCCTGGGTTTTAAGATTTTGGTAACGTGCGATATTCTAGTTGAAAAATACCCGAATAGTTTACTTGAAACCAAAAAAATTATCAAATCTGCGAGAGATTCCTTGCAAAAAGCATCAACACTGATTTTCTTCCAATCGAACAGAGATTATTGGTGTAGCGAAAGTTTGTTACTTACGTTTTTTTTTAGTGTAGTCAACATTTTTAATTAGCATTATAAGTTTACCTACTCGAGTAAATGGTTCCATTTGATATTGTGGTAAACAACTCTGTAAAATGTTTATAAAACAAGAATGTATAAGATTTGGTTTTAAGCTATGTTCCTCACTATTGTGACGCATGGACCATATGGAACCTTCAAAAGAAGAAAATAAGCATTAACACAGGTGGGCAAATTCTGGATAGTGCTACATTTTTTGTTATATTTTCATAGCACTGCTAGTTTATTTTTATAAAAAGCACTTCTCTCCATTTTAAAAAAGGAGCATTGTTTAGGTCTTAGGCAATACTGTGTGTACAAGACTCTCGGACACCTAATAATATGCGTGAGAAATGTAATGTCTATCTGCATCTCAACTGTTTTGAAAGTTACCATTGTAGTTGTATTTAATGTAAACACCAATTCACCAATGTGATTAGTATTTTATCAAACTTATCGAAATAGATGAAACGCAAGTGTGAATGCAAATATTTAAGAAAATAAAATGACTAAGTAATATGTAATATGATTAAGTAATATGTAATAAGTAAGTAATGCCTTTTTTTCACGAATTACTACGGAAAAACTCCTCTATTGGGCCACCGGTTGGTTCAGTTTCTAACAACGCTACACCACAGCCCAAGAAATTTAGCCAAGTAATTTAATCCTACCGTTCTACAGGCGTCCCGTTCGGCCGTAAAAGTCAAATATATCCTTGCTATGGAACGTCACAGCGCTCACCTTAATATCCTTTTCAGGTGTATGACACGTATTAACACAGTAATTGCGGAGGTGTGTGAGCCGCTTGAAAGCGTAGGGCGCTTTCAAAACCTGACTCGACCGCGCCATCAGCGCCTGCTGCGGCGGTATGCGGAAACTCGTATCTATACATCTTTGATGAAGCCTAGAACAAACGATTTTCTGATGTTTTAGCAAAAACGTGAGCAGAATATCGAAGGAGCAATTGAGTCGACCGCGCATATTACCCTGCGGACGGCCTCTTCTTCCTTTTTGTTTGCAGAATGTACCCCTTTGAGGCTGCTTAATTTGATAGCATGCAAATTGTGGGTCGCCGGTTATTAGTTGATTAATTAATATTGAATTTCCCTTTGGCGGTAAGGAAAATGGTTTACGTACAAAAGAGTGGGAAGCGTGTGATGGAAATAACAATGAACTGGAATATATTAAAGGGAAATCTAGAAACAGAAATATATTAAAGGAAAATGTGATTTTGTGGTATTCTCCTGGTAATTCTTTAGTGTCCTGTTTGTTGTTGCAGGATCTTTCGTTTAATCTAAATAAATTGGTGATAAAAACAGACAAAAAATATTATTTCCCACCTCTAACAGAGCATACCCGTCTTTTAGTTTTGGTAGCGCCATTGTGTGGTGAAATGTAAAACTGATAGACCGAGCTAGTTCCGTTCGACCAGCACACGATGGCTCCCTATATCCGCAACCTAGCTTTAATAGGCAAAAACTCATTTTTCATATCTTAAAATGATTTTCTTAAAACAAAGTGGCAGAATATGAAAACTTTTTGAATTTTGTTCTATTTAGTGATGAATGTATATTTCATAACAATGGGTTCGAAAAAGAAGAAGATCATGGAATGACCATGTAGACAGAATGGATGGAGGCAGATTAGCTAAAATCGCACGAGATGGCAGACCACCGACACGACGACCTCTAGGAAGACCTCCAAAGAGATGGAAAGATTCGTGGACATCGACATCACAAGAGGAACCATAAATTGGAAATTACAGGCCCGAGGCCTACAATACGTGGAAGAAGAAGAAGGGTCCGTTAACAGACATAATTTTCATTATTATTCTGATTTAAATCCGCATTAATTTAGAATAATTGATAATCAGCACAGATGGTCAGGGAATGTATGGGGTGGAATAATCGGAGAATATGTAATTAGTCCTTATTTTTTCCAACACCATTTAAATGGAATATCATTTTTGGATTTTTTGATAAATCAATTTCCAATCTTATTACAGGACATTCCCTTAGAGATAAGGGAATGTAGCTGCAATTGGATGGAGCTCCTCCACACTTCCATCGTGGGGTACGAGCATTTTGGATATGTATTCTGAAAATCGATGGATTGGAAGAAATGTATAGAAAAATTGGCCACCAAGATCACCGGACTGAACTCCTCCGGATTTCTTTTTATGGGGATACGTAAAGGAAATCGTTTATGACACGCCTCCAACAACACCAGATAATATGAAGGAGCGCTTTCCATTTCTTTTCCACCTTAGCTTACAAATAGATTTCATTTGAACATGTTCTACATGCGATACATAAATAGTCGCAACTTCTGGCTAAGTAAATTTACGGAAAAACAACAGACCTACCAAGCGTTTCCTCTAATATTTCCGAGGATCTATGCAAACGGATCCAAGACTTTAGTCGTAATAAAATAAGTATAGCGATGTGCGAAGGCATATTTGGCGAAGCAACTTATGCAGTACCGCAGCTGTTTGATAAAATTAGTTCTCTAGTCTAGACTTACCGCGCCCTCGTAGTATATTTGATTGTCTAGTTCTCGACGTCTCACTTTGCCAATAGCGCTCGACCCGGTGGCTTCCAGCAAACTCGTCGTGAATATGAGGACCAACAGCATGGCGAGGCCACTGAAACAAAGTAAAATCGCTGAGCAAACAAAACGAAACGAACGACTAGGCATAAGCATATTAATTTAAATATACCAGTTCCGGTGTATGGAATCTCTACTCTACTAAAATTCAGGGTAAATAGTATGGTCTCAGGACCACGGATATGGACCATGGAGGACCACCGGACCGTATATTGTATTTACTCTATTTAGGCACAAGTTGAGTCGTTAACTAAGGTGCACAATTTAAGCCTCTTGGGAATTTAATCAATTCTCCTTGACTTAGAACTAACAAGACAAACTGGATTTCCAAATAGATTTCGTTTTTAAGTACCGAATTGTGACCGCTTTCAACAGTTACGATGATAAACATTTAAACTTTACATTAGAGACGGAAATCAATAAAGACATTGGTATGCTAAAGACAAAAAGACAATAGTGCTTTGGTAAATCACTTTATCTTTTATTATTCATAATTATGTTTTCTTGCAATTGTTGTTATTGTTAGTGGCCTATACACAACATAAATAGTTGAATGGATGTTTCAAAGCTACTGCGGACAACAGCATGTACGTGACCGGTGATATTTCATAATTATTTTCGTCTAAAGTTTGAAAATGTATATCAAAAATGCAACGGGAAAAGGAGGTGAGACTAGGTTATATTTCATCTTGCATATTTTATAATAAACTGTGGGAGAGATCTTGTCGCCAAATATATTCCATGTATCTTTTGTGAAAATAATCCATTGTCTGGCATTAATTATTAATGAGCTAGGTTGACTCGTGTTTTGTTTTCGAGGAGTGTAGTTCTATCTAATGATATGTTTCCTTCACGCGGAAACTCATGATGTATGCTATATTAAAGCTATCAAATTAACTGAAAATTTACGGAAAATACTAAAATCTTCTAAAATATTTAAGCATACATAAAAGTTTAGTTCATTTACACCACTTAAAATTGTGATTGATCTTCTCCAGAGGGTAGAGGATGTATCTCAACCCTTAATTAATTAAAGGTGTGCCTTACCATCCTCGCTAATGGTTTCAAAGGCAAGAGTGATCGGAAAAGGGAGCAGAAGGAAAATTTGGTACCTTTGATGTTCGGAATTCAAAATACACAGCGATACTAGCTCCCTATAGCTTTCTATGATAGGGATAGGTAACCATGCAATTTTATATGGATTATTCAATTATCCAAGGCGAATTAACAATTTTCTTAAATTGTGGTGAAAAATTATTCGTATTTCAGCTTTGCTGATAGATTTGCGACGTTCAGTCAAAATGATTTTAAAAAGGCAGTAAGTACCAATTGTTAGTAAGCTAAGATTCAAATATCCGTTATAGCTAGACACGTGATGATATTAAATTTAAGAGGTACATATTGCAGTCTTATAAATGGCTATTAACACAGACCAGACATTACACTATCTGTATGTACTACACTAAATTGTAGTAGTGTACCATATCAAGGTTATATATCAAGGCATTAACGACCGCATTCCGGTGGCTATATAGCGACAAGATGTAAACAAGGCAATGTGAGCTTTGTACGAAGTGCTGGTGGGAGTTTTGATAGTCAAAGCCATCTGCATAATAGGGGCGGCCTTGCTATGCGCCATTAGCGGCAATAATCAGGATGGCAACTAAGAGTTCGGTGTTATATTGCCAAGTTTGTAGCGTTGTTGTTAGGGAACTTGGTAGATTTTCGGCTTAAGTCATGTTTTGATACCCCCAGGGTGAAACATGGACGTTCTTAGTTGAATTACGCGATTTGTGTTAAGCGATTTTCCATTGAATGGGATGTTATAGATTTTGCTAACGTTTTTGCTACTGGTTTTCATAATTATTTGGAATCAGTGAACTTATCCTACGAGAAATTTTGGTTTTATAATATATAATCACTTTTAATTAAGGCTATTGTGTCAATGCGAGATATTCTCTGTAAGTGATGCTAGTTTTTTTTAGACAGAAAGACACAGCAAGTGGCATATCTGAATCAAAAAATGCAGAATTTAATATTTCTTTAAATCTCACTATTAATCCATTATTTTATTCGATTTTAGCCATCGGTTGTAGTCAAGTCGCCCATACTGAACTTTTTTCTGTTTTTGTTGTCCTATATGTGAATATTTCGTATCAACACCGAAACAGTTCTTCCTGTAAACAGTGGTGGTTGAAACAAATACAGTTCCAGTGATTATGACGACGACAAAAATATCATTCAATACATTCTTTATTTCTAAAAACTTTTTTGCTAATGCTGAGAATATTTTTCAAAGATTACAAACTAATACGCAAACAACAACTTCCGCAAACACAAACAAAAATCGACAAACTCATTCTTATGTAGCCCAAGAGAGAAAAACCTATAAACAACTTTTTTAGTAAAAGTTGCAACAGAAATTTGGCCTTACTTTAAGGACACGTTAAAAATTTAAACATTCTCTCTTAAAAAACTCAGTGATGGAGACTGGATTGATCATGTTTTATAAGTGAAAACTAAAAAATACAAAACTGTAAGAAACATTTAATCAAGCGACCCAAATCAAGGATGTCCTTGATTTATAGTACTGTGCAGTAATATCATCAATACAGAGTTTCTTTAAATTATGGATTTTTGAGGATGACGGACATTTGGTATATTGTTGGCATTTTAATTTATCTTCCTTCTCTAAATCTTTTGGTAAAAACTGTTGTAACGTAAGTATGTCTGGGTTTTGTTTCTATTGTATTGTTTCTACTTTTTAAGTTCGGAGCCATATTCATCTGACAGAATCATACTTCAGATAGAAATATATTTTGGGATTCGAAATATTTGATTGTACCTGGTAAGTCTTTGGAATTACTTTCAATATACTTTAGTAGCTGTATCTACTTCTGTTGCTGTAGAACAGTTTTTCATTCTGTGAGACAAGCAACATCTTGCAAGTTAAGATTTGCCGGTTTTAATGCCTGGAAGATAATGCCAATATCTTCCATTGCTGCAGGCCCAGGTGGCAATGGAAGATGTGGACATTTTTCTTTGCGTGCAGCACTCTTGGGCGATTTTAAAAGTATTTTTTTAGTACTACTAATTAAGGTGTCAAGTTGGAAAAAAAATCCCGGATAAATTCCGGATAATATGTAGCATATTTACGCATTGTTGTTAACAAATTTCCTGCTTTAACCATATATGGAGCTGCGTGACTTACAAATAAAATCAGTTTGTTGTACTTTTCATTTACATGTACTTGATCTAAACTCTCATCGATTATTGTGGATATTGTCTCAGCAATAACCCTAGTTGTTACATGATTAAATATTAAATATTGTTCATAATGAGGTACTGAAATTAGTAGTTAGCAGAAATTCATGTGTAATTATTGAATATATTCGATTTTATTCCATCCATTTCTTTGGAATAACATTTGGACATAAGATACTGTCTAAAGGTTGTGGGATAGGAAATATGATTATTTGTGTATTATTTTAGAAAACTTTTTAAAGTAGAATTGGCTAATTTAAATAATGAAATATCGGCAGCCGCAAAAGCGCGACATAAGTCAGCATATAAGTTGATTTTTACACCTTGTTCTGCTGCTAGTAGATGGACCTTCTTGGATTGTACATATCGTTGCAAATGGCTTGTATTGTGATACTGCACATCAACATCGCAAAGCTCACAATGAACAAGATAATCTTCTAATATGGATTTTTTTCCCATAGTTAGCAATCCGAACTGGTAGATTTGTCGAAGAAGGACCAGCAAGAGATGATATTGTGAACGACTAAAATTATTCCTTCAAAATTCCCAACCAAAAGTTTTGAAAAAAGATTTTGATGTAGATTTTGAAAAAAAAACGAATATTTCATACCAAGATCAACCCTGATGAAGTGATATAATAAAAAGCAAATAAAAAATTCAAAAGAAAAATTACTAGCTAAAAGTAATAGAATAAAGTAAATAGAATACGAAGAAAAGAAACTAGACTGGGAAAGAAAACGTGGTTATATACATACTTTTGCTCTCAACAACAATATCAACCAGATGGCAGATAACAGATGGTACTGCTTCGCCGTCCATGTGCATAATTTGCACCCCATCCAGAGCGCAGTGGGGAAAGGCGGGGTCGTTCGCCTAAAACCACTGCGGCGTACTTATTATTAAATATTTACATACACTAGCGAAGGTATTTTTATTTTTTTAAATCGTAGCACAAGAGCAGATTTGGGTTGGGCTGGATCATAAAAAAAATCCACATATTCTTCATTTGAATTCGGCATACTAAGAAATTCCATGTTATTATCAGGAGAATTATTACTGTGACTCACTAAGTATAAAATACTTAGGAGAAAGTCAGTCCAACTGATTAATCTCACCAATATCCAGTTCGGGTCCACAATTAACCGCAGAGAGACGCCTGTGAGGTCCTTTCCAAAACAATTATAGATTTCTTAGGCGCCACACAGTTTTAAGTTACTCCGATCTGAATTATTAAGTGTGAAAAGATTTTAAAATATTCAAAAGAATAATTTGGGGACATCCGAAGGAAATAAAACTTGTAAAATTCGAAATAAATAACAAATGTATAAATGTATTTGAAATAAGAATTGTAGATAATAAATTTTAACGACAATACTTCAAAATCTTTCATCAACAATTCCATTCAAATAAAATATTATATATATATATATATATATATATATATAAAATTTAGAAAAGTTAAAAAGCTTAGAATAAGCTTATAAAACAATACAATCGCTTGAATGTTAAAAAATAATAATTGAATACGATAATTCAACAGCAGTAACACCACCAAATAATTTCAAGATTAAACTTATAAATACGAGTATATACATATGAATTTATATGTTTCCCTTATTTCCTTTCTTATTCTTTTGTTTCCACAAATGAAATTTTATTTGAGGTAAAGCAAGATGTAACATTACTATACAATAATTTATTTCTTTAATTTATTTCATTTTATTTTGTATATTGTTTCCTTTTCCTTTAACCAAATCTTAAGACAATAATACTCATTATGTTGTCACTTTACTTTCATTATTTATTTTTCCCTTTTGTTTATTTATTTAAAGAAATTCTCCCGCTTCTTTTTCTTGCCTTTAATGTCCAATAACCTTCACAATGTTATCAGAAATTTCCAAATTATGCAGAAAGATATCAAAATGCTTTCGAATTCCTGATTTGTAGACAAAAATTCGGAATTAAACTGGAACATTCGTGTTTAGGCTCAAATCCAATTGTAATTTTATACAACATATAACGAAAAAGTAGTTAATTAAAAACGATAATTTTAAACGTTAATTAATTAATAAACGATATTATATAATACACATATTATAAAATGTCAGAACTGGTTACCAAGAAAGAGATGGTTTTATCGTCTTGAAAGGGGGAGTAGCGCAAATCAATAAAATCCTGTAGCTGCCCGAAATAAACCTTTCCTACAAGGTCGGTAGGAGTAGTGATGCAAAATTATAGTAAATTTTCACAAAATTGCGGTATCCAACAACGTGTTTGCGAATTCCCCGGACGTATATTTCCTGCTTCTTTCAATCTCTACTTGCACTTTTCGCTAGGCGTACAAAGTTGTTCATATGAAATTCGTTCGGCCGAAAATTCAACTACTTCACTCAACAGATGGCACAACAATTCATAGTAGCACTAATTTCTACAACGTATAAAACTTTCATCAATAAACGCCATTCAAATCTACATAATCCTTTATAATTTATTAAATATTACGTCACAAAGAAATGAGTCTTACTTACCCTTGGAAAAATGTTAATATAAGCATACTTCTCAATTATTATTAATCCTTCGACATTTTTATTGTCACTTAGTTTTCTTAACCTAGTTTTTCATAAGGAATGTCCAATTTTGATTATCCAAAGAATGATTTCAAGAATAACTAACAATCCTACATACGAAACAAAAATTTTACGGTGGCAATAAATGTGTATTCTAAACTCAAATTTTAAATCGACCAATAAATGGCTAGCAGATATAAATAAGAACATTAAGACATTTTCTACAATAGGCTAAACCTATTATACTACATGAACATATGATTACCTATTTGGCCAAACTAAATTCGGCGATTTATTTAATGCAGATACGATTGTTTAACTTTTCACAAATATAGTGTATTTTATTGATGATAAATCTTCTCAACCCAGAGATCTCAACTACCACACCAATTCATAGTATAATGCATTTCAAGATATATGAAAAGGGCAAATACTTACTGCATTACACTCTGCATACAGTGTAATGCAATAAAGCCAAGCAATAAATAAAGGGTCAACATTTTCTGGGCGATGAGAAAGTCAAATATTTAGGAAGAATGAAATTTATGGCTTTATTGTCTTGTCTGTATGAACTGCAGACAGTGTAATGCAAACTAAAACTGAGTGGGTGTGATCACTCACACGACTTTCTCTCTCATAACCTATTCATAATCATAATCTATTTTAGGAATAACTTCTAAACGGTACGACTTCGGAAATATGTATGATTAATAAAATAGACCATAAATTCTATAAGGAACCCAAAATATATACAGGGTGTACCAATTAAAAATCTGAAGTTGCATAGCGTCTTTAAGAAATGGGACACCTGTATATATGAAAATACTTCTAGAAAAGAGAAAGACTGAAACCATGTAACTTTTATTCGAAACTTTTTTACCTAAAATGACTAGAAATGGTAGAAATGTGGACCACAAACTATATCGAACATCTGGACATCCGGACATCTGAACATCCGGACGGACGGACCAATGACCAAAAAGACTAATGGTACCATTAGTCTTACCATAATTAGTCAAGATATGTTAAAATCTCACCATCGAAATTTTGAACCGAATGTATAACTTTCTCGTTAAGAGAGAAAGTAAAAAGTAAGTACCTGCCGTTTTTTTATATCTTGAAATGAACTGTACCTAAACATTATCCCAAAATCTAATAAACATTGCAACGTTTGTGGGAATAAAAACTAAGAACGGCCATACCCTTCTGGTACCAAAC
>JAWQRJ010005029.1:0-10565 GCA_033557515.1 Diorygopyx duplodentatus
CTGTAGCAAGGCTACGTTGCCACTTCGCTTGAATCGGGTATGCCTAATTCAAACTGACAAAATTAGTATACGATTATTTGATTAAAAACTGCTTCACGCTATTAAAATATACGTTGTTAAACTCATATAACAACTTATAACAATAACAACAAATTAAATACCAAAACATAATCAATCCCAATGCACAAAATTAAAAAGGAGAGAGTCTAGGACTTTACTAGACTTTACTAGAAAACTTTACAAGACTCTGAGAATCATATTAATAGAAAACTAATATAAATTTTGAAAATGAAAACCAAAAAAAAGATCGAAGAATCTACAAACTATTAACAATTCTTTTCTATTAACAATTTTCTCACCTTGCCAAGTGGGTGCACAGCGATCACTTCACGCATTGTCGTCAATGAACCTTCCAAGGCAAGTCCAGTTGGCGTTATGTTTTTCTCACCCAATTTAGCTACCATATGTGTGCTGAGTGGAGTGCCCAATGAGTGACCCCAAACATATATCTTTGCTGGAGTTTTTGATCTAACCCACTGATAAAACTGCACTAAATCATTAACTACACCCTTTTCGGTTAATTGAGCAACTGTGGAGTCGGCATAACCTAAAATAAAAAGTTAATAATTTTTCGTTTTAAGTAACATCTAGACTTACTTCTGTAATCAACCGCAATGACGTGGAAGAATTTTCTTAACACTTTATAGGTGCCGAAAGGGAATATTCGAGTGCCACTGTTTCCATGGCAGTAAATTATCACATCATAATTTGTGGAATTCAGAGCGTCGTCGTAGCTAAAATTTCCTTTCGTCGTAGATTCGGCTATAAGCTCTTCAGGTAAAACGTGCCAAACTCCTAACGATATCGTAGTTTCATTGTCCAGATCGAGAACGTTAACGTATAGGTTTCTAACGCCGACTGCGCCGTATTTTTCGAAATTGTCATATTCCGGATTTGATGGTTGCACCACAACTGTAATGTGAAATAGAAACATAATTTTTAGAAGTTAAATTTCTCATAGGTAAGTAAATATGTTGCTTGTTTTTAGTTTAAAAAATCCTCATAGGGCTAGCATTAATTTACGGTCTTCATTTTTTTAAAATAAAAACACACAAAATAGAACATATGTTATTCTGTTGCCTTAATATTACACACAATATTTTGTATAACTTTTGTCTTACTTACAGGACGGAAACATGAGGCGCCTTTGTATTTCCACACTGCACATAAATACTATTGGAAAGATCACCCATACGACAATAAAGAAGATGATCAGTGATCCAAATCTGAAAAAAAAACAGAGAGAATTCTTGTAAAGTTTTATCAGTATTATTTATTTTGCCAACTTTCGTTATTAGTTGCACTTTCTATTAATTTCATGGACGCCTTGATATAATGTGCTGTAATGTCTAATGACAGTACTAGTAATTTGTGGTTGTTGTTGATTTTTATAATTTTATCAATGAATTCAAAAGAATTTTTTATCGAATATGTTTTTTTATTAATACTTTTTGCTACTAATTTTTTAGCAAAAATTTGCTAAAAAAAAATTGATGCTTTATAAGTAGGTGCTTCTATTGAACTTACTATTGGTCTAACAGGAATATTTGCTTTATGGATTTTTGGTAAAAAGTAAATTCTTGGGATTTTGAAATTAAGTAATTTTGTTTTCACCATTTTTTTGTTTATTATACCATTTTGTGACTATTGAGTTACGGTCTTTTTCTATTGTTGTAGGAATATTCTTTTGTAAGTGTTTTGATCATTTAAATGTTCTACAGCTTTTGTCATACAGTCTTTTTTTATTGAGTATCACTGTTTTTGTCCTTTCTTCGCATTGGTTATGTTTAGATTGTTTTTAATAAAGGCTTGCACTTCTTTTTTGATTATTAAAATTTCGTTGTGTTCTTTTCGTGTAAGTTTTATTTATGATGAAATATAATTTTGAAGCTTTTAACAATATTGTTCTTTATATTTTGTTTCGTTCCTTGCGTTTTGGCAATTATATTATTTTCCCTAAACTTGGGCAATACGTTACCTTATTAAGTACTAAAGTGTCTGTGTAGTTATCTATCCAATTTTTGTTGACTTCATATTGACGTTGTTGATGTTGTTTTTTCATGTTATTAATTTTCTTACAATGTTTTTTTATGGACCGAAATTGGTTATTGTATGTTTCAATTTGACTTTTTTATAGTTTTCATATTATGTGTGGCTCAGTATGTTATTAATGTGTTCGTTACTGTTTTGTATTTTATTGTTGGGTTTATTGATGTTTTTGTAGTTAATTAATTGTAGTTAATATCATTAATATTATTAAATATTGATATAACAAAAAATACCTGTGTAACAAATCCCTAGTAGGTGTTGGAATTTCTTTTATTAATCTAATTATTTTCCACTTGCTATTTTTACGTAATTCGGTACCAAATTTTCGTTCTTGCATGTTAGTACAAAGTTTCTTCCGTTTACTTTGCTCGCCAGGTTTTTATTTAATTTGTAGTTCTTGTAGATATAATTCCTAGTTTCGGTTCCAGATTTTTGTTGTAATAGTCCATTAACTTGGTCTTGTGATCATTCACCATTGTATTGTGTATTTATTCATTTCTTTTTATTATAGCAAGATATGAGCGTACTTTGTATAAATTATTGAGGTTTTTTGTAAAACTAAAAAAACTACAAAAATTGTTTCAATTAGCAAAAAGTTGAAAAAATAACAACAGCAACAAAGTTAACAAAAATTGTATCAAATAGTACCAAATACAATTTATTTAAGTTTAAGACCAAAATTTAACTTTCCTACAACGAATAATAATACATTTTCTACACAATAAAAAATATTGAAAATAATATAAGTACCAAAACCCAAGAATCGAATCAAATACAAGCAACACTATTGTTAAAAACTTCAAAAATATATTTCATCACAAACAAAACTTACACGAAAAGAACAAAACGAAATGTTATAACAAAATCAAAAAAGGAACGCAAGCCTTTACTAACAACGCTCCAAACGTAATAATAACCGCATTGGTTATTACACAGGGCCAAAAACAGTTATACTCAATATACAAGATTATATAACAAACGCTACAGAACATTTAAATTATCAAAACACTTACAAAAGAATATTAAGAAATTCTACGATAAGAATAGAAAAAGACTAACCCAATTGTCATAAAATGGTATAAAAAAAAATATTATATTTTTATGTTTTCACTAAAAAAACACAAAAAAATTGTGTTTTCAAAACTTAACTTAGTTTCAAAACATTCCAAACCCCCAAGAATTTACGTTTTACCAGAAATCAACAAAGCAAATATTTAGAAAAATAGTAGCTCAATGGAAGCACATAATTATAAAGCATCCAAATTTTAGCATCCAAGTATCAACAGAAAACATATTCGATAAAAAATTCTTTTGAATTCATTGATAGAATTTAAAAATCAATGACAACCATAAATTACTGTCATTAGATTACGTCCATGAAATTAATAGAAAGTGCAATTAATAACCAATGGGGAAAACTAATAAATAATAGTGATTTAAATTTAGAAGAATTCTTAGAAACGATAAACATTTGCATAGAATACTTCTTTAACATATGAAAACAAATTTTATAAACCAATTTACGGATGTGCTTTAGGCATACCACTGTCAGGAACCATAACAAACTTTACCATGGAATATATGGACGAAATATGCCTAAATAAACTAAAAGAAAAATCTACATTTAATTTCACGTGTAGTCCCAGTTCGGGGTGAATGTGATCAAAAGTAAATTTAATTATCCCTATTTCATCATAACAGTAACAATAATTCACTGGGAATAGTATTTTTTTGTGTTAGTATAGAATTTTTTTGTAATTGTAAGTAATAGTACACTTTCAGTTATTGAACTAATCACCTCATGCAAAGAACAGGATAACATTGGTCTGTCATTTTCCCGGGCACCCTGAGCTTTTCCATTTGTCGTTTCATTTTCTTGTTTTTCCTTACAAAGTGCAAATTAATAAAATATTGTCGTTCAACAAGGTCCAACCCTGACCGCTAATTAAAGGCCAGATTCTGACGTAACTGTAACGCAATACGTTCGTTTCTTCTGCGCGGACGGAAGGACGGATAAGGGACAGATAGGAAATACAGTTACGAAGTCTATAAATGGCGTATTGTAAAATATTATCATGAATTTTTATGATTTTTTATAAGACAATTTGCACCATTAAAATTGTTATGTGTAAACAGAGTGATAAGGTACGTTACGATTATGTTGGAATCGACTTTTAATCAGTGGTAATCAGTGCTTCAAACGCTAGTCCCGGATGAATGCAGCATATGATGCAGATGTATCATCTCCCTGTCACATATTTTGTCAGTTATCATAATTACACCACAACGACCGTAACGTAGTAACAACTTTCATAAAATAATGTCAGCCGTATTCATCATCCATATTTATTTCAGAAAGGAATGTTTATCGGAGTGCTTTTAAATCGCGTTTGAAAGGGTTTTTAACTAAAAGAAAATGTTTAATATGGGCGTATACCTTTATTTCGCCTGATGCCAATAAAATATTTACACTGAACAAAGTATTGTTAATAATTAAAAATTGCCACTATGAAACAATGTTATTATTATTTTTGTCCCAAAATAATGTTAGTTTCTTATTGTATACATTTAGAAAAAAAAAACGAGAATGCTTATATTTGCCTCAAACTTCGCCTTTGTAATTGTAATAGCTGTATGACTGCTAACCTCTTTCCTGTTCACCTTGACAGCTAAAAGATGTAAAAAAGTGTCATAGTGCAAAGGACTTCAATTGCTTTTTTATTTTATAAGCAATTACAGGGTGTTGCCGAATTCGACCGACAAATTCAGACTGGCTCAATTATACAACTTGTAACAAATTATTGTAGTCTTGATAAATTAGCCATTCAGAACGTCATTTTAAAACAAAATTAAGGCAATTTTTCGGTATCTTCGTGCAAAGAAAAAATGCAAGAAAAAATGTGCTAAAATACAGTGATTATTACAGTGTTGCTTTTAATAACAACATATTTACTAAATCACTGTATTTTAAAAAGTAATTTCTTATAAAACACAAAGCACTAGTTCTCCCTACTTACATTGTAATTAATGACCACTTCAAACATTTCTTAGGTGACCAGACACAGCAGGCTTTTTGATCATCTTCCTGGTCGTAGCTGTCATGTTCGTCAAATCGGGCGGAATCTCTGTTGAACTGAAAGATAAAACAAAATACTTTAGAATACACACATTTACCAATAACTTCTACATACATTCAAATCATCAATTAAAAAATGACCTTACCCAACTCAAAGAACGAGAGTATTTGTTGTAAGACATAGTGGTGAAATATTAAAAAATAACGAAGGTATTGCTTTTCAAATTCGCTGATGTCTACTATGCATTTAAATGACTAACAGAATGTAAAAAAAGATACAAAGCAGATTATGGATGATAAGATTATTTTTGCTTGAAATGACTTTGTGGTACGAAAAAGAGGAGTGTATATTTACATAGAATATACGCTCCTCGTACTTCCGTTTATGTTAAAGTATGAAAGGTTACTGATATGCACTTATGAGCAACACTTGATGACGTAGAGGGAAAGACTCTAAGATAAGACTTGTAGGTAAAGGTTCTTAGATTATGTGCGTGATTTTACAATAGTTTAACAATAGTTTTTTGGTTGCTACTGAGTGTAACAGAAGTCCAACTTCGTTGATTTAAATGGAATGCCCTGTATATTAGTGCACATTCGAGTCCGAGCGTTATTTTAGTATTTACAGTTTCAATGGAATCCCTACCTGGAAATTCGATTATTTTTTAGAAATTCAGTTTTGTTTATTTTTTTTAGATAAACAGCTTCAGCTTATATATGTTACAATCAATGTGTAAATTCAGTAAAAGTAGCTAGCCAATGTATGCATTACTGATTTGGTAAGTAAATGTTTTCACAAAAATTTGATTAACATAAAATTTTTACTAGTATACTTATACAGTTCCATCCTTCATTTAGTAAAAGTATAGTGCAAGTACTAGTACCTAGTACACGAACACTTTTACTAGCAAATGTGTACTTAAACATAACCTATAATGTTTTTATTTTATCTGTACCTACTAATTTAACTTGTGGCTCAGATATGTACCCCAAATAATTTAATTCCAGCTCGTAATATAAAATAGAATTAATCCAAAACCACAATGAAGACAAAATCTATAAGTGCATTAATGAACGATCGCAAATATCCAACAGCTTTCAGATGTCTGAAGAAGAATACTTAAAACTAATAAACGAAGTTAAGACAGTTAAAGTCGAAAAAAGAAACTCGCCATTATTGGCTTCTACGACATTACGACGTAATAACTGTGAACACGAAGGAGAAGCTGATTGTTCCGATCGTAAAACAAATAGTACTTTATTACTTAGTTCTCGACGAAGTGTTTGACATTCTATATGACACTCACGAATCAATTGGCAACGGGCGACGTGAGATGTTATTCAACATATGAATACTGAAGAGAGTTCCGTGCAATAAAAAAATGCACTCCAAGGGGGAAAATATTTCAAGAAGATCGGATTTCAAGAAGATGCCACCCATGAAACGCAAATGACAGAAAATGAATTATTTGAAACAGCATTACAAGAAGATATTTCATTAGAGGTGGAAGTGAATAAACTCTCAGAAGAAATGTTGATGTAGAGTGACGTACTGATAGCACTTTGTAAAATATGGACGGCGCCTTTTCCCCTTAATAATAATACTGATGTTTGTGAACTTTGTTCTCTACACAAGAAAATTGAAAGCAATAGAGAAGAGGCTAAAAAGAATTGAGAAAATCAAGTAGCATCAAAACGTATGGAGATTATATCCGATGAGGGCTGAGGGCACGTATCAGTATTTCAAATTAGGAACAAGAAACCTTTACTGCATTTCGCGCTTTTATCGTAACATATACAAATTCTTTGTAATTAATTTTAAAAATGCAAAGATGCTATTCAACTCATTAACACCTGCCGGTGCGAAAACGTGATATCATGGCTTGATTTCATTATTTAATTTATACGTATTATTATATAACTTATATTAATATTTATTCCTGAATTATCTTATTATTGTTATTAATAACTGATTTCCTTTTATAGTTGTATTGTTGGTGTTATAACGTTTCCTTTCTTCTTATTTCTCTCTCCCCCTAAATGATTTATTTGGTTCAATTATTTTCGTAATTTCGTTTTTCGTGAAAGGTCGATTAGATAATTCCTTAAATAAAAATATAAAGTAGGTGTAAAAAATAACCTAGAAATACCAAAGACCATACTAGTTATTATTGTTTTACATCATGTGCCGTTGCATGAAGTGAAAGCCATAACAACTACGAATTATTCCTTAGGAGGAATAATTCCGCAGTTGTACAGGTTACGTTTCAAATTAGACATTCTGCGGGTCATAAATATATGACTTTGCTCTGCAATGAATTCTACAGTATAAAGGAAATTGATATTTCTCTGAACGTAACAGATAATGTTGTTTTATTTGTTTTTGTTGTACCATTACCACATACCTATATAGTACGTACCATTCTAACGGCAACATAATCATCATACCTTATATTGGTCAACATTAGTTAGACCTATAGTAGTTAACACAAGTAGAATTTTATTAGCCATATTGAAAATTGTGGAATATTTCAGTCGAAATGTACAATTGAAGCTATAAATATGAAAATTGACAAGAAAGACCGAATTATTACTCAGTGGGATTATCATACTATAGAATTTATATCCTGATTAGGATAATTACAATTAATTTAGCTTTAAATCTTTGCGTTATTTATTTAGTTCCTTGCTTTTGTAATAAAACTAAGATGTGATAGTTGAGTTTATTGCTTAAGTATGCAGCTAATAGTATACCTATATGTCTGTATGAGTGGAATCTGATAGAGCAAAACTAAAAGCAAAAAATATTTTGGTGCTGAATTACCAGAAAGGGGGCCACGACTCTGTTAAATGTCTAGGGGCCCTGGGTCTTCATGTGCCAAAGACATTTAACTGTAAAGTGCTTTATTTTAGACATACATGATGACACATGAACAACATGAACCCCTAAGTTTTCAAAAGGTAACATTTTGAGTTTGGGAGTTATTTAATGCATGATTGTGACTTTTTAGATCAGGCAACATTTTTACGGTTTCTCACGTAGAACAAAGAAACTTACAAAGTACCATTTAAGATGCTAAGGAACTTTAAGCTACTTCCTGCCAACTCAGACTTAAAAAGAATAAAAAATATTTGATCAGGAAAAAAGGACAAACATCCAACAAAAATTAAAAATATTATGTTTAACTAATACAGGTTGCAAAGATTTGATTCTATAAGTAAAAAAACACAAAAGTGCAATTTTGTTGGCTTGCGGATTAAAAGGCTGTGATTTTTTTAAAGAGAAAAAGCAGAGTTTATAAACTAAAAACTTCTTTGTCAACAGATGTGCAATTAATAAAATGTTCAAACCTCTCTCCTGTTTTGCTATCTATAAACTGCGGTTGTTGCCTGTTTTGTTTGACAATCTTCTGAATGTGTTCCAATAAATTTATTTCTGGTGTTTGGTACTTTTCTGGAATTCTGATCTCTCGATCAGAATCGAGCTTTCATGCCATATTCTTGCAAGTAAGGTTGCAAATTCACTTCTTATGTGGCCATTGCAATGGGAATGCTCGTTAAATAGTGTAGGAATACCGACTATTACAGAGCGTTTCTGAACTTACACGGACAATTTCCGGAAAAAGGATACGTGAATATCTTTTCGACTCAGGAGTAAATTGCTGGATGCTATTATGAGCGTTCTACCATTATCATCGTCTTGTGTATTCTATTTCCATGCCAAGATAGTCACGGCTTTTCATTTTTTCAAGAAAAATCCTTTGGCCGGAAGAAGAAGCTTCGTTCATGAGAAGAGGCGTCATAAATATGAGAAACTTGCATAGGTGCGAAGTGGAAAACCCAAAAGCTATATGGGAACGTCGAAATTTCAACCACGAACTCTTTTATACGAAGTATAAAAAAGTATTTGCTTTAAACTGAGTGTAAAACAAATTAATTTGATATATTTATCTGTTCGTATAAAAATGTTAAACAATACTTATGCTTTAAACATAGTTTATTTATAAAAAAAATAATTAACACAGCTCATTAATTTTTAACAATAATATACAAGGTGATAACAAATAAAATCACTTTATATATTTTAAGTTCTTTCATAAAAATGTTTTTTTCGGATGAATAAAATAGTTTTATATAATTAACAACATTTATTATTAAAACATTATTAAACAATAATTGTCCATTAAATCTAGCTCAATTCTAAAAAATACTACACTAATTTGGTAAACAAGGATCGTTTAAAACAGTAATATAAGAGGTGACTCACTTCTTCACTGCACTTCTTGATCAAATAAATCGATTTTTGAATGACATTGTGGTTTGAACACTATTTTCCTAATAAGTTAATCTTTAATTGAAGCTACTTATCAAACTCGCGTACACTTAATGCTTTCTCGTCAATTCCTTTTCTGATGATGTTTTTTATAGTACTGATGTAAGGATCAGAAGTATACATTGAAGTATAAAAACATGAATGTGCAACCCTTATTATTATTTTTTGTTGTCCTTACATTACATACTTGTTTTTATTTTTATATATTATATATTTGGTGCAATTGAAGAACAGAGTCGAGATCTTTTTCGATGTAATATTGGAGAAAAAGGACTTGTTTTTGATTCTGTGATTTTAATTTTGTTTGAATACATTGCTATCTTAAAAAAATATTTGAGTTGCTAATTAAATTAATCATAGCTCTTGAACTATCAACTTTAGGTATAAGGAATGGTATTAGAATTTGAAAGGACAGCAGTTCTTTCGAAGGGGGGCACAAAAAATATAGGGTGTCTAATTTAAAATAATCGAGATTTTCGAGTGTTTGAACATTTCAAAAAATAGATAGTAATAGAAAATACCTTGTATGAAAAATTACTCATTCCAAATTAGAAGATGGTATACCTACATAATTGCTATTAATTACACTAAAAAACGCAATCACATATTTCAGGATGACTAGACAATAAATTTTTGAAAACATGCAATATACAGTATGTTTGTAATTTCAGGGCCAACCTTATATCTCCGTTAATATTCAAAATAGGATAAAAAACTTTAATACCTTCAAAATCATTATGTATCAAAATTGATATTTTCTTCTCTTTCCGAATATGTTAAAAAGTCAAAACATTCAACAATGCTACTAGTATTTTTCAGAAAAACACATTTGAATATTGAACAATTATTAAATGTATTGAATAAAGTAAACCGCACAATTTAAAATAACAAAAAAAAATGACTTTCCATTATTCGGGAAATTTGATTCGTCGGTCCAATAACATAACGTAAGTCGTCTTTCATGATCTCCTTCGTTTAAACTTTGCACTAATGTAAATTTGTATGGTTTCATTTTATGTTTTTTTCAAAACGTTAAATATTTTATAA
>JAWQRJ010005030.1:0-10563 GCA_033557515.1 Diorygopyx duplodentatus
ATATTATATATCATACCCAAATTATACCGTCTTAATTACATCTATTGTTACCGTTTTTATTACAAAAATGTTTCGACTTTATTTCAATTTCTTCTGGTGTTTTAGTCGATGTGGAGGAATGAATGCAGAAGAAAAATTCGCAAGATGTAAATATTTTATTTTCTCATTTTTCGTTTTCTTGGAAGATATTTATTTCTTTCGATATTTTGGAATTCAATCTTTATCGTTTTCCTACATAAAGTTGAGTTCTTCATCCAGTTTTGATCTAAAGCTATTCCGTTTTTCAGTTCGTTATCTTTGGTCTTATTTTGTCAGTTATACTACCTGAATTCCGTTAAGTATAGCAACTTTTTAAGATTTTTACCAACATTCTTATTTCTTTCTTTGGTGGCGACCTTTCATTTGTTTTTTCTGAAATTTAATTTATGTGGAAACAGTCAGCATTTTGCTGCTTCAGTACTTGCAAATTGTCTGTTCAAATTCCGATCAGTGCATATTTGCGTTGCCAACAATCGGTTATTTAATTTTTTCCTACGAGGGTGTTTTTCAATCTTTAAATATCAGTATACCCATGTTATGCAATTCATTCATACGTTCCTGATATATCTATAGTGTATTTTCTGCGAATTCCTATTTGGAGATATTGGCTTGTCCTTCCATTACCTAATTTACATAATAATATTTAATTTACCTTTTACTCCATATTTTCCAAGTTTTTACTCCATATTTAAAGGTCACATTGTAAATGTATTGCTTTTGTTTCTATACGTCATTTGCATACATTAGGCTTTTGCGTTGTACATTCTTTCGTGGTCATAGTGGTGGGATAGACCGAGTTGTCCTCTAAAAATAGTGTAATCTCCATAAAATTCAACATCTAAAGCACTTTACATTGTAATTTCAACGTAGGCACGTTTGAAAATAGTGACATCTCGCGACGAAGTTAAGCAACTGGTAATTGCGGTAATATTTCGCCTACGGTACATTAATTTAAATAAAATATAACAAGTGCCATCCTGTCGTATAGAACTAATTCGACCTCCAAATATAAATAATACGCAGTAAACTCTCCATGCAATTTGCGAGCTTAGCATGGAAACAATGCGCGCTCTAAACATCGTTCATTGCGATTGCAATTAATAATTTAAATTTTAAAAAAACACGGACAACCGCGCAGTGTTTAAAAATTTAAATGAATATACGACGAAAATAAAAGGAGCTTTAATTATGCAGCGCACTTGACGTTTATTATGGCATTATTTATCCCGCGAGACGTCCGAACGTACGTGTTTGATAAATCTCCGGTTGTGCCGTAGGAAGTAAGGGAACGATAAAAAGTGAAATATAACTTAAGGTGGCTGGTTTTAGCATTTATGCCGGACGCGGGGATAAGAGCGAGGTAGGAACGCAAATCCTCTGCAATAAAATCGCAGGACAAGGACGTTGTCACTTTTACTTTCTCCTCGGCGTAAAATATGCAAAAGTTGGTTGGGCGAGAGGGGTTTTAATAATAAACTTAGCACCTAATTCACTGCTTCCGTCTTGCTTACTGTTTTAATCAAGCGTTACTTATATTCCACTCAGTATAAAAAATAAATTTGTGTCCAAATCCAAATCTGCGTTAAACCGAATTTGACTGAAGGTATTTAGATTAAATAAATGGGTAAACTGGCCATTTTATGGAAATCGTTACTTAGTTTTAATAAAATTAGTTCTCATTTATTTCAAATCATTTTTCTCAACAACAGAACTCGCAAAACAAAGCAGAAAATTCATTAGTTACAGACTACCTCTTAAAGTGAAATACTTCAGAACACGAACTAGACACAATAAAATTCGATGTGACTTCCTGGTTTGAAGGAATGCCTTGCAACACTTAGTCAACTTTATTTGCAAAATAAATTAGTATATTTCAAAAAAAAATACTCAAATACATACTGGCTTATTAAGTTTTCATCATCATCCATGACCTTATTAATGAAATAAAAAAACACTTTAAAGATCTTTTCATGTGTCGTAATCGTTAAACATACGGCTCTTTAACCAGCGTTGAGTCATAGCTAATATAAAACCGGGTGGGAGTAGGTAATTACTCTATCCGAATGACGAAATATGTATATAAGCTCGAAATATTATAATTCGCGCTTAAATTGCGACGGAATTCGTTATTGCCTATCGGGCTGTGTTCCCTGTTGTACTGGCCGAGTGAGTCACTGGTTTATAATATGCGTGTCGCTGCAATTATTGTCTCCCGTTTCGACTAAATTGACTTAAACGGCTGTTACGAAATTATTGTTGTTTTACTACATTCGTGAACGGCCGCATTACCATGCTAACTACCGTACAGGAATATTATTTTAATTTTAATTATCGACACGTACGAAGTCAGTTCGAGGTGTTGTGTTTTGATTTCGATTTGTAGTTTCCAATTCGTCGGGCGTGACTTGATATTCCAGGAATGTAAAACCGCTAAATTATTAATCGCCTTAAAAAGCCAAGAACAGTTTTGTTGCAAAAAGTATTCCCGGAGATTATTAATGACTTTCTGATTTACTTTATTTTGCGAGGAATATAATGTAGGTTAAATTCTAGTGGGTTTTATTTCGAAATATCTGGTTTATTAATTTATGCTGAAGTAAAGTCGCAGGTGTTGATATTATTACAAATGGTTTACATTGCTATTGCAATTAAATTGTTGGTAACGTACAAAAATATTTTATGATTATTTATCATTAAAATTACCACATTCTTGTAAGAAAAAAGCCTGTTTTTTCCTGGCTTTCCATGACTATATTTATTTCATAATTCAACGATATGAAAATAGATTGTCTACATCATAATATATGTCATAATATTGTTTTGTCGAATGCCACTTTATTACAATGAGTCACGCTGGCCGAGGACTGAAAAATATGATACCAACATTATTACATTATGGCGATTATGGTAATGCCAACGTTGGCCAATAGCGATATCTCTCTCCAAACTCAATAATCAATTAGGCCTTTAAGAATAGCAAATATGCTCGAAGTATGAGAGCTTATTCCTTAGCCACTAATTTTTTGCCAAAAACTGTATAGTATATTAATTCTCATCGATTCCGGTAATTTTTGCAGATAATTTGTAATTTTTTAAAAGGCGCTAAATTACCGCCGTTTGTGATACCATTTTGCAATTACAATTTGCTCTAATAAATATTTAGTAAGTTTTTTATCATTCTCGTCATTTTTCAATGTTCTAAACCAGACTATTCCCTAAAGTGCCCCACTTAACGGAACAATTTGTAGTTGTGATTTGAAATGATACCTTCACTACCGGCTTACATATTAACCCTACTTATTTCACGTTAGTCTTTGCCTTTCTAAACATTAATTCCCCAACGAAAATGACTACCTTCAAGAAATCAAACACAAAAGTTTTCACAAAATCCGGTCCGGAAATCACGCCTGTATACTGGAAAAAGTTAGATGTAAGTATTTTTTTTATCTACCTGTCGACTTCTGGGCGGCCTCCCTTGTAATGTCTAACTTTATCTTTCTTACATTTTATACCTGTAGGTTCATGTGTTAGTAAAAGAATTTTGACCAATAGATTATATAGACTTTTGGCCTGTCGAATTGTACATTTTGCTGTAACCTGCTGGTTTATAACCCGATAACAAAGTTCGTCGTGAAAAAACTGTAGTGGTTCAGGGAGAACACGCACGGGACCTCTTTCCGTTCGGACGGTAAATTGATATGCCAGAGAGCGATGAAGAGGCCATCAAACTGCGAGGAAAATTCCAGTTCAAGCAATTCCTTACAAGTAAATACAGGTGGAAAAACTGAAGAATACAACGTTGGACATTACAAGAGGGACCGTGCAGAAGTCGGTATAAGAACTAAGTATGTGATTACCGGACTCTCATAGTTATTAGATTGATAACTAATGCCCGGTTGCACAAAGCACAGCTGTAATGTTGACAGATTTGTTAACTAATCAGACCAGAGAATATAAATTTGAAAATTTTAATTCTTCAATCTGATTGGCTAACGGCTCGTTAATCGCCGATTAACTTTTCAGAAATGTTTTGTGCAACCGGGCAAAGAATTCTCTTCTTCACTAAAGAACTGCACTCTCTACAGAAATTACAGGTAAACGAAAAATTTATTTCAAATACCTAGAATTTCTATGTAATCGGAATCCTTTTTCGGACCTCCCTTTATTCCTGAATGCCCTCCGAACCAGTTAACAGATACCAAGAGTTTATTTAATACGACATGAGATGTCCGAAGAGGTGGCAACTCGATAAAAAAAATTGTAAACTTCTTGAATGTTATTTGATGCATTTTGAAAACCACATAATAAATCTTCCCACCCATCTGTCTGTCTGTATGTCCGTCTGTTAGCAACACTTTTCTTATTTCTATTTATTTTAGGAAAAAACGTTTAAAATAAAAGTTTCATTGTTTCAAATGTATTTTTTTGCAAAAAAAATCGTTCTAAAGCCAAATGTGCAAAAAGGCTTACTACAGATTTGAAGTCGAATTTTGATCATTTCTATTATGGCAACTGAAAAGGCAATGACGAATTTTTTATCTACAACTGTATAGTCATCATAATTGGCTGGACTGTAAAGTTATTATTTACCTTCATTTTTCAAAATTGTCTTTCTAAAATGATAAAAGTGCAAATACTTTTCAATACAAATGTCAATCAGTTTTGTTAAAAATAAAATATCTTTTATGGATATTACTTAATAAAATATCTTTTCATTCAAAAAATAAACTTCAAACAATTATAAAACAAAAACAAAACAACAAAATTAACAAAATAACAACAAAAATTGAAAACAATCAAAATATCGTATCATATTGATTTTCTCAAAAATAAACACACCTTTTCCGGTGAATAAATGGTGAGTATCGATGAGACTTTTTGAAAGAAAAGATATTTTTTTCACAGGAAAAGGTGTGTTTATTTTTGATAAATAAAAAAAGCATATAGTATCAATTTTGAATGATCTTCTCCATGTGAAGTGAACTTATTAATAATTATAAACAATAAAGAAGTAACCATTGCAAACTTGAAAACAACATTTTTACACTTTTTTTAGTTTTCTTTTGTATATAGAGAAGCAGAAATAGTAGTTAATAACATGAAATATAGATCATGTATTTTGATGTAACTAACAATAAATAGAAAAGATAGTAAAAATTTGGATTATTTCTATTAATTTTAATGAATGGAAAATTTTAGTTCGTTTTGAATAAATTTTAATTTCCTTTGATATCATCAGAAATTGCAAAAAAAATATTTATGCGAAAAATGGAATAATAAATGGAAAAGTCAAAAAAAGGAAAAATAACTCATTATTCATCGGGTTATCATGTACTGATTTTTTTTAAAATTTTAGTTGGTTGATGAATGCCGGTTACCTAAAGCCTTAATCTGTTTGGAGAAAGGAAACTCAAACTATGTTGGATTCTGGGCACAGAGGGATTTTCAGATTACAAAACTGAATGAGAAATATCATCAGACTGTTCGATGTGGCCACGAAAAGTATGCTAGGTAATTGGTTGTTTTATTATTCGTTCCAAAATCAAACCGTTCTAAAATTCTAAATGAAACGTTACAAACCGAATCGGTTCCTGAGGAAAATTCCAGTTCAAGCGATAATTTGGAAGACACCGAAAGGATCGATCAGAAACACCCTTCCGTCGAAGCTGGCTCTGGTCGTACTGTATAGACTTCTTGCCTGTCTCTGTGAGGGTGCAGGATCACGAAGTTCGTCGTGAAAAACCCGTCGCGGTTCAGGGAGAACGCGCACGGGACCTCGTTCCGTTCGGACGGTAGATTGATATGCGTGGGCGACGATTGAGGGCTCATCAAACTGTTCGATGTGGCCACGAAAAAGTGTGCTCAGATAATTGGTTGTTTTATTATTGGTTCAAAAATCAAACCGTTCTAAAATTCTAAAAAAAACTGATCTAAAATTACATTTTAATTATTCTCAAGCTTGAAATGTTATATGCTAAAACGTCAGTTCTTGTTGTTTTTTTTTGCTGACATAGACTCTAAGAGAGCTAGGGTTCGCATTGTCGCACCGCTATGTCAAGCCAATGTCATTTTTAGTAAAAAAAATATGCAATAACTCCTGAACGGTGCAATTTTGGTCATATGTATGTTTAATAAAATAGGCCATAAATTCCATAAGGAACCTAAAAATGTAATAATATACGGGGTGTTCCCATTAAAAAATCTGAACTTGCACAGCATCTTGAAGAAATGGGACAGCCTGCATATATGAAAATACTTCTAGACAAGAGAAAGACTGAAACCATGCAGCTTTTATTTGAAGCTTTTTTTCGTAAAATGATTAGAACTAGCAGATGTGTGGACCACAAACTATATCTAACGGACGGACGGACGGACGGGCCAAAGGCCAAAAATGGTGCCATTAGTCTTAGAATGCCATAATTCGTCTAGATATATCAAAATCTCACCGTCAAAATTTTGGATCGAATGCATTACTTTCTCTTTAAGAGAGAAAGTAAAAATGAGCTCTGGCAGCCTTATCGACATATGGCACGAATCACTAATTTCAACGAGGTATTCATCATTGATAAAGACATCCAATTACCGTAAATAACTTTTCTCATGGTGCATATTAAACAGAAAAAAACTGAATTAACTCAAGAACAGACATCCATGAGTATCATCTGTAATTATCTTCTTTACTTTGGAAAAGCGAGGGCTGAGAAGTTGACAGTGGATGACACAGACATTGAATGACAGTGAATGATTTAGTAGTAATTTTGTTTCTATATTATTTTAGTGAAGGTATTATTTTTCTTAGTAATGTTTGTTATTTTTATCTACGAATTATTACAGGGAAAATAAATACAGGGAAAATAAAAGTACACAATTGTAATGGAAAAAGGTATAACTAGGTAAGTAAAGTCCGGCCTTGAATACCTGCTGCAAAAGGTCTGGTAATCTTTGACACTTTCTATTTATGAGGGGGTTTTCATTGCCAGTAGCTGAAGACAAAACCCATCACAAACTGGGTGAACTATACTTCGTAGAACCTTTGCATATTTTTTATAATGATGCAAAATTTCTACTGTAACGTTTTTACTCCCTGTTTCGATGCCATTAGATATTATTCTGAAAGGTTAAAGGACAATATAATAATGTTGTTGTGGTGTTGTAAACTAGTCGTCTACTAGGTAGGCTTCAGATTTCTTGATCTTTCAGTACATCCAGCAACGGAGAATTTATAAGACCAATCTGATACTTATTTAAGCAAGGTCAATGATTTCATATAGAAAAAGCATTTAAAATTTGTAAAGTTCAAATACTCAAGTTTTTTAAGCATTAGAAATTTACAAACACAAACAAATAGTACCTGTAAGAAATGAACAGATTGATCTTATACATTCTTCGCTGTTGGATGTATTGGATGAAAATCAAGATGTCTGAAGCCCTCTTAGGGGACGGCTAGTTTACAACACCATGACAATATGTTTATATTGTTTCAGAATGATATCAAATAATATCGAAAGAAATAATATCAAATAATATCGAAAAAATTAATATCAAATAATAACACGTGTAAGGGAATAAAAACGTTATTGTAGAAAAGTATTGTAAAAATCAAGAGGATATTAAAAACAGCCAATAGGAAAGTGGCTTTTCCAATACTAACCAATCATAATAGCTCAGGAAATAGATAAACAACGGACACGAAAATAAACCCACAATTTAATATAATCTACCTACGTGTAGAAATAATCAGATAAATGAATATTAACCGTTTAAAATATTTAATAATTTCTCCTAAACGAAATTCAGTGTTTAATTAATGATTTAATTTTTACACGCTCTGCTCCGGTGACGCGCAGTATTTTAAACGTGCCGACAATATTTAACCGGGCCGAAATTTGTAAATTGGATATATCGCGAAATATCACGGGCAATCCATTGGGAATAAACGTGTAATGATCTGCGTGGAGGTCCGGGCGGCCGTCAGAGGGGGGGCGGCAGGGGCGCGTGGGGGCCTCGCAACGTGACAGGCGCGGGGCGAATTTTAATATTTGTTATTAAAGTGCGAAATTATTATCAAACAAAATCGCCGAAAGTGAGGGCGCATAAATAAAACACGGGTCCGAACAAACAGAGAGCGCGGTCGGGCGACCTGTTTCGCTGTTCCGTGTGTTAAATCCGCTGTTTAATGCCGTTCGTGGACCGAAATTCGGCGGATGGCGCGCGCCCAACGTGAGAGAGGACGCGAAATCTGGCCCCGAAACAATCGCGATATGATGACGGCTGTGGCGCCACTGTGGACAGCGGCGAAAGTAATCCGACACCGGTTCGCGTGACACTGTAAATCACTGTCCGCTTGATGCGTTTGGCCCATTTGCAGCGCGGTCGCCGAAGAGGTGATAAACGTTGCTGGAGGCTAGGGCAAAACGGTTCGAGGAAATAAGATTAACAAAAAAACGGCAAAAAAATGACAAGGAAATGTCGGTTAGTTTTGACGCCACCGCCAACTCGATTTCAGCCATACTTTCCAATCAAAAGGAAAAGTAGAATTGTTCGAAAAACTTAGGGATTTGCTGCTAATTAGTTGATGAAGAATTTGTTGCCCCACCCATTTTGTCAAGTTGACAAGCATCAATAAGAAAATATTATGTTGAAAAACTTGATGCATAGGAATTTGTTGCTGAGTAATTTATCACTTCCAAACCCTGTCAGATTGAGTACCAAACTAGCAAATCCATCAACAAGAATGTAACTTCGCTACGCAATTAGTTGATGTAAAAATTAAAAAATATGAGTGAGTAGCAAAGAATGAACATGGCAACCATAATTATGCATGCGCAATTTGAAATATGTTGTCCTTAGAAAACGGGATCGTAGTTCTGACATAAATCGTTGAGTCCGTTATGACATAAAATTTATAGCGGTTTAAAAAGATGACAATCCCAGATTAACCTCCGACTCCTAAACATTTCAGTATTACAGGTAAAAATGAGTTTTTCCGCGGTTTCAAGTTTCAAATAAATGCAAACATTTTTTTGTTTTTATTGTTAAAGATCAAACTTGGTTCTTACTACGAACCATTCGTTTGGTCATTCACACTTTTCCAAGATAAAGGAACACCAGCATTAAATTTTAGTATTCTCTCAGCAAATCTCCGTCATCTAATTAAACCTATTGATTCGGATTAATTAGTGCACAATTAAATTTAAAAAAAGTAAACCGTTTATGACCACTAAACCCAAATAATGCACCACCACTCGTAAGCTATGAAACAACTTCGTATTCAGTCCACTGATCTACTACAATCCCACGTCGTTCTTCTTTTTCCCCCCCTTACGAAAAGCCATTTGGGCGCGTAACTTTCAGTCGTGGGACGAAGCTTTCCGGTTCCTCCGGCGGACCCATTCACGGCGTTTTCAACCCTGCCCGACCCCAATTTGTTCAGATTGTGTCGGCGTGAATGTGAACAATTACCGTGATACCAGCGAAAAAATGATAAAACTCCCGCTTCCCCGGATTAACCACGACTCAGAAAGGCAATCGACGTAATTTAGATAATGCCCCCTTAATGAACATGGAAATTTTTATGTATTCATTTTAGACAGAGAACTTTATTTTTAGCTTTCCATAATTTAGAATTCTGGATATACTTACATGCGCCAAATATGTATGATATGGTATAGAACTCACCTGTAACAAACAAAAATGTGTAATAATGTTGTAATCAATAAATGATAGCTAGAACTAGTACAACAGACTAAGCCGACAGCAATTATGACTGCTAAGAATACCTCAAACGTATTCGTCTGGTGAAGGTTCTCAATAAGTAGGTACTTAGGTAAAGTGACCAGACGTCCCACATTAGGTGGGGCTGTGTCACATTTGAATTGTTCATCCCACATTAAAAACTGTCCCCCATAGTGTCCCACATCGGACAATGTGTCACGCATTAAAAGTTTTTAGGTTTATTACGGTAAACAAGGCCACTGATTCTTCTATTTGATATTAGATTGCGCTGTAATACGGTTTATCTTCGTTTATCGTATAACATTGGTGACAGTTCTTCTATCTTGCGTTCTTGTCAAAACTTTTCTTAAAACTAATCATTAGAAACTTAACTTTACTTATTAAGTCCCAATTTTTGCTACATTTAGTGCGTTCTTTGTAAAACGAAAATAAGTATTACTTTTTAATATTGTGGAGTATCGTAAATTATATGTAATTCACTATGTCATTAGAGTATACCGTGTATATAACTTAACAAATAAATGAGAGGTTATGTTTATTAAATAACCTTGTTATCTTCAAATTTGCTACATTATTCTCCTAAAATGTTACAAGTATTATTATTTACTAACAATTGATCATTTTTTTCTAATACTGTGTTATTTTCATCCGAAACTTTCTTATTGAAATTTTGATTTTGTTTTTTAAATCTGAAGTCTTTAAATTGAAATTTTAATTTGTGTGCAATGCAAAAAAATTAAAATTACAAATTTTCATAAATTTGGAATTTTTTTAAATTTAATTTTTGGA
>JAWQRJ010005031.1:0-10563 GCA_033557515.1 Diorygopyx duplodentatus
ATATATGTATATATAACTTGAACTAGTGGGTAAAGGTAGAAATTTATTAGACATGGTAAGCTCGATAAGAGCATATAATACTGTTGAAAGCGAATTTAAAAGATAAAAAATTAAAACAAAATAAGAAACAATACTGACCATATTCTACTTCTGAATTCTTCATCTTTGTCAATGTTTACGATTATCTCTTTCATCATATATATCCCGCCTTTGAAAATATTGCCAAATATATGCAATGTCAGCGATCTCATTAGTATTAGTCTCAACTCCGTTGTTAAAACAAGACAAGTTAGAACATTGCAAATTCTACCTTTATATGATGATACACAAATATATCGGTCATTTAAGCCCTGTAGCCTGGAAGAAAATATAGGTTCAATCAATAAATATTTATATACATTACCAGATTTCTCCACTAGACATTGCCTTTCTATAAATCATAATAAATCATCTGTTTGATATCGACGTATGGCGGAACAAAAAGTGGATCTCCACTTGAAGGATTTTAAATTACTTATTTCTAATAGTGTGCGCAACTTATTATAATTGATTCGGAGTTGAGATTTAGAGAACATATCAAGGGTAAAATACACAAGTTTTTTGATGTTTTAAAGTTCCTTTTCTCAAATAGATGCGTTTTGGATCAAAATCTAAAAAGCATATGGGTGTATTGTTCTGTTTTTACACGAATTTATTTTACACGATTTCGATTTAACACGAATTAAAAAACTCAACCCAAACAAAAAGGCTTGAGTGACCACTGATATCTTATGTGAATGTGAAAGTTCTCGAATTTTAATTTTTTATATTGCTACATGTGCAATCGTTTTGAAATAAAATGTGCAAATAAAAATTTTCATATGATTTATTGCATTATCATACGATTTTTAGGTCCATTTTTTCATATGTACAATGTATTTTCGTACGTGTAATTCGTGTAATTTTTATTACACGAATTTTTCGGAAACGTCGTGTAAAAACAGAATTGGGTGTATTATGTGATGCACTAGTACCCACAAATTTTAACTTCTCTGATACTGTCTATAATACGTGCATATATTCTATTTATAAAGTGCGTATACAAAGATTACTACAAAATGCCTGGTTGAGGTTCATTTTTGGCAAAAACGCCACGCGCATTTAAAGAAATAAATCTTAACAACCTTAACGTTTATTGAATTGGCCACCAAGAAAGCATGGGTTATTACAAAATGGGTTGCCTTTTAAAGCGCTTCTGCAAATTGATAATGCACCGGACTATCTCCCAGATTTACAATACAAAAAGTTGTGTTTATACCCAAGAATACGACTTCTTCATTGTAGCCGTTAGATCAAGGGATGATTTCGATTTTTAATGTACTGTACTTCAAGCCAACCTTCAAGTGTATTTTAGAACAAATGGATAATGTTGTGTTAAGCGTTCATATCTGGTTTCGAGGACTTCACTGAGTCAGATATTTAATAACGGTCTCTCCGATTCCAGCGAGATACCTATTCAAAATCAGGATATCAGTGCGAAACTCAATGTCAGGAGGTCTAAAGATCTCACGAGAAACAAAACACAACTGGTAATTACGGATTTCATTACTAAGTCGTCCCAATTTGAAATTGTCCCTAATTCATCAACCACCGAACCAAAATCGCATCGAATACTATCAAGTGATGAAAGTGATGATGAAAGTGAAAGTGATGAAAGTGATATACCAAAAGTGATGAAAGTGATGACAGTAATTAAACATTTAGTTTAATTTTTTACTGATTTTATATTTCTTGTATATATTAAATAAATTATGTGAAATAAATTATAGCTTTATATATTTGTCATTTCATGAATGAACTGATATTTTTATGTTTCTTACGGTATATTACTACTTGACTAAATGCACATTTTGGTTTGTTTTCGATTTACACGATTTTACATACAAAAAAAACACGATTTCGATTTACACAGTATTCTGAGGAACCGATCTTCCATGTAAATCGGAAGATACATTTATTAGAAAATGTAAAAAATAACATTTTATTATTCATAATGATTTAGAAAATTCTGTAATACTGATTTAATTAAGAATGCCAAGAAAGGAAGGAGAGTAATGATTTTTACTAATCAGTATGTTTAGAAACTAAATTTAAATTTTTAACTCTTTTATTCGTCTAAGACCGGTTTCGGTATCATAGTACCATCATCATGGATAAACATGAACTTTTTGATTACAAAACTATCATTATAAACTATAATTGAAATCACGTGTTAAATGATTGTAAATCTTAGGTTAAGTGTAACTTACGTTCTATATTTCTACGAACTATGCTAACATTTTTGCATATTTATAGATAAAAATGTATGCCAATTATTAAATTGAAGAATGATATTAAGTAATTTTAGAAAGTTAATGTTTGTAACATAATAAAATAGCGAGTTATGAATTATTAAATTATAGTGTTAATGAGAAACTTCAATCATTAATTAGTAAAAATGAAAAGAAAGTAAACAAAAAGAAACGGGCAAAATAGAGTAGAAAATAAATTATATGTTAAATTGGGTTGGGTTAAATTGGGAAAATTGATTAATTAATATAAGTACGCAAATAAAAAGAAAAAATATAAAATTTAATGTAAAGTACAAAAATAAAATTATATCAATATTTTTCTTCCTTAATGGGGTATCTGAGGGAATGGTAAATATGTGACAATGTAACAATTGTCTTCCAATTGATCATTAAGTAGGAAGGTTTGTGGTAAGTAGTAAGGGTGGTTTTTTCGAAATGAATCTATTTCATAGCTTTTGAATAATTCCATTAAGCAGCTTTTATTCAGTTGATGAATGATTTTGATGTTATCAAATGTGAATTTATGATTGTAAACATTTATTCTTATGATTCTTCGACTCTAATTTCGATTTTTTTGCCGGTCTCTCCTATGTATGTAGCATTGCAAGTTTCACATGTAAGGGTATATGCACTATTTTTTTTCTAGTAATTTGGTAGGTGGTTTACTATTGTTAAGTATGTATTTTAGATTATGGTTTGTTTTAAGGGCAAGTGAAATGTTGAATTTATTAGCAATGTTTTTAATTTTGTTACTAATTTTGCCTTGGTAAGTGATGGCTCTATAGATTAGTTTAGGTTTATCTTCTATATGTAGCAGTGTTATATGTTTATTATGTCTAATATTGTATTTTTGAAATATGTTATTAAAATAGTGGATATCGTAACCATGTTAGAAGCAATTTGTTGTATAATATTTAACTCTTTTCTCATGTTATAAAAACTGAGAGAAGTATTTTTTAGTATGTATATATAAGAAATGAAAGTTGATTTTTTAATTGTTGAGCCATGAAAAGAATTAAATGGGATAATAGTGTTGGTTTGTGTAGATTTAGTATAAATGTCATAATTAATTGTCAAGCATGTTTTTTAGATTATGGTTTGTTTTAAGGGAAAGTGAAATCTTGGATTTATTAGCAATGTTTTTAATTTTGTTACTGATTTTGCCTTGGTAAGTGATTGCTCTATAGATTGGTTTAGATTTATCTTGTATATGTTGTAGTGTTGTATGATTATTATGTCTAACATTGTATTTTTGAAATATATTATTAAAATAGTGGATATCGTAACCATTGTTAGATGCAATTTGTTGTATAATGTTTAACTCTTTTTTCATGCTACTAAAACTGAGAGGAGCATTTTTTTAGTCTGTATATATAACAAAATGAAAGTTGATTTTTTAATTGTTGGGTCAAGAAAATAATTCTTTTCTTGACCCAACAATTACAAAATCAACTGCGATAATAGAGTCGGTTTGTGTAGGTTTCCTATAAATATCAATTAATTGTATGTGGGGATGCAATTAAAATGATATCTAAAAAATTTAAGGTGTGATTATTTTCTAATTCTATGGTGAATTTTATTTTAGGGTGTAATGTATTTATAAAATTATGAAGTTCATTTATAATATTTATATTGGTAGTGTCAATTATGACTAGAATATCGTCTACATATCTGTTCCATAATATAATTTTGTTAATGAATTCGAAATTGCTGTTGTATATAATTTCTTCGAAATGGTTCATGAAAATGTCACTCATAAGTCCGCTAAGTGGGGAGGAAGGTAAACCTTCAATCATTTTATAATATTTATTGTTCAATGTGAAGTGATTTTGGTGAATGCAAGCGGTTAAAAGTTTTATTAAGTCATTAGCATCTGTGTTATTGTTTAAGTGATTATTAATGATTTATATAGCTATGGAAATTGTTTCCTTAATGGGTATATTAGTGTATACGTTAGTAATGTCAAATGATAAAGTTGTAAATTCAGAAGGTAGTACTAAATTGTGCATGTTATCAAATAAATTGTAACGATTTTTTATGGTATATTTAGGTGTAAATTTAATTATATTTTTGAAAAAATTGACTAAGAATTTAGAAACAAAGTATGAACTAGAATTAATGGAGATTATAATTGGTGTAATTGGAATGCCATTTGTGTATATTTTGGGGAGTGAATGTAGCTTAGGGTACTTAATGTAAGGGTTATTAGGTTCATAGGTAATGAGTTTGGTATTGAAATTATATTTATTTGAAGTTTCTGAAGTATTTTTTATGATTTTTTTTGAAATTATTATGAAAAGTTAGATTAGGGTTTCTCTTTACGTCGACAAAGTCATTTTCTTGTGTAAAATGTTCCGTTCTTTGAATATAATCTACGCTATTCATTAGGATTTTAGCAGCAATTGTTACTATGATGTTTTCTTCTTTTTTCTTTTTTTGTAAGTCTCATGCTTTCTTGATCTTCATGCATTCTTCTTTTTTAATGGTTGTAATAATTTGTTTCTTGATTTCTTCTTCTTGGGGATGGCTGCTTCAACTTCTATTGTCAACTTTGGAAAGTTGATATCTTTATATGGGGCATATTTATGTCCTTTTTGAAGAAGCGTTTCTTCTGATGTAGTTAGTTTCAGAGATGAAAGATTAGTAAATGGGGTGTGAAGTTTGTGTGAATTTTCAAATAGTGTATTTGGGATTCGTGTTAGTTTATGAACCGTGATTTTATTGAGGAATTTAACTTTTGAAATGTATTCATCAAGTATCAGAAAGTGGAATTTTATGTTTAAATCTGAATAAAGGTTGTGTAATGTTAGGTTCTAATTATTAACTTTTTTTGTATTGTTTACTAATTTCTGTTTTCATAAATTGTTGTTTTAATTGGAATTCGTACTTTTGCTAATTTTAAATTTCCTAAATAACCTATAGAAATAAAATATTTAGTTGATCATGATTATTTAACTGATTGTAGTATTTTGTCCATATTGTGGATTTTGGAAGTAGCTCTGGAGTATATTTCAGAAATGGACATGACGAAGATTCCGATATTTCTTTGTCAATTTCCTGCATAGAAGAACATCATGAGGAAGAATATGGGGAAGAACATGGGGAGGAAATTCATATATTCCTTGTGTATAGAATGATTAGGTGGAAGACACGAGAAATTACTGTATCCAGGATTTTTCTTTAATTCACTGATAAAGTTCGTGGTACTGGCAGATCTACTATAGAGTCATTGAACCACTTGATCTTACCTACTTTATTGCAATGATCTTTAGCTAGATGCGATTTGATGATTTGAACTTGTTGAGGGCACTGTCACAATGTTCCTGAAAAATATCTCGGGGATCTTTCATGAATTCGCTAAAAAAAAATCTTAAAATTAGCCAAACATAAATCCAAATTATTTTAAAGTTTAATCCTTCTTGTCAATTTCTTTCCGATCAATGATTGCCATGATCTAAGAGAGTTCGCACGCTGAATAATCGTCGTTACGGGAAGTTCTATGGTAGGATTCGGATATTATGGCGGCAATATGACTAAAGAGCGCCGATATATCATACGGGAGGCTCGATTCCGCACGGCGGACGCAGCGTGTGGCGCGCAATTATGAATTGATGTTACAATGGAATTTATACCCCATTCAAACGCTAATTCTTGCATCATTTCGCGGCCGGTGACAGAACAGAGGAGCTGCGCGGATTACGACGCGAATGCATCCGGAAAATATATGACGTAACGCTTCCCGCACAATTCAACGTTATTTCATTTTCAATCAAGGCGAGAATAGCGCTGCCCCGCCGATACAATAAATTAACGGCAATAAACGTCATATAAACTCATTATTTTTTTGTTGCGTCAATTAAAAGTGTGCCGGCGGTTACTCCAGTTTGCTAGTAGGAAAATAGAAAATAGAAACTCGGCGCTTTGGTCACTCCCACGATTCTACCAACGACGAAAAAGAGCAATTAAAATGGTAGTAGTACTCGGAAGTCAATTAAAGCGAAAAAATTGCGGCACCAATCAATTGAAGAATTCGTGTGCTCTCGCTGGCTGGCGGGAGATTGACCTTAATTGACTTGTTTCGGGTGCAGAGAAAAGACTGGAGTGACCTACGGTACAGCAATGCAGGTGTGGTACCCTACAATAGTGTTTAAATTAACTGCCGTGCATTTTCGTTTACTTACAGTTGCATTGTTTGTAGAAACACTAATTTGACAATAGTTCGTAAGTACAAAATTGTGCACATCTGTTATAAGTAAGTAACGAGACTAGTGTTTTGAGACACCCCAAGGAAAGCACTTCATGATGATTGTTGTTGCTTAAATTTTTGTAATACTTTAGCTACTGTCGATGAACTTGTTTCTGATCCTTTTCTCCTTCAGTAGATATTGATCTTCCTTCCACGTCTACTCTAAGAGCAAAGATCAAACAAATTCTGCAATTGAACTATACGTCGGAAATTTTGAGTTACGGAAACATCTGTTCAGATGACTCCTATTGCGATCACTTCCGTGAATTTAACACAATTCAGTCCGTTTGTGGAACGAGATGAGTCACGTTTAGATATCGCGCAGTAAACTAAAAAAAAACGGCGATCGGATACAATTTAGTAGATCGGGACCGTGTCGATAGTTTACTATAAGCGGACCGAACCTGCCTTTCCTTTTCCAGCTGCTGGATGCTAATGCTCAACGGTAATCGTGAGTTTATATGTCGCTCTTATTCTTTGCTGATACCAGAGGAAATACTTGATGGAAATGCACTTTGTCACATGTTGAGAAACCTGATTTCGCAATTTTAAAATTGTATTTTTTTTAATTTTGTCATACCAATGCATACCTACAGCATATTACCTTTTTAGAATAGTACAGGTGTGTTTCAAAAATTTCCAAAGTTTTCAGTGGTGAGAGCTCAAGTAAGGCTTATTGAACAAATAGGAAAGATCCTCCAGGGAGGCAGCCCTTAAAAATACTGTGATCATAAATGTAAAAGCAGGAAATCTTGAGTGGGAAACATTGAGCGATAAAGAGATTTAAGGCAATGCAATAGCCTTCGACCAAATGGGATACAAAAAAGTTATTAAATCTTATTAGAGTAATACAACTGGTTTGAGGTAGTCGAAACGATTTATTATTTTCCAGATCGCTGAGCCTAAGTCCATCATCATATTTTATTGCAAATGGAGAGTATGCCAAAAATATGGGAAACACATAAAATGACAACTGTAGATTATGCAGTGACGATATAAAAACAACGAAGCATATACTGTGAGAATGTATAGAACGAGGAGGTACACTTGGGTTTGGAATTTATAGTAGTTTTTACAATTTTTCAGAAATTGATAGCTTATTGGTAACTTTTGTTTTTATTATAGAACGCCATTTATTTTATTCAATATTTGGATTCTGTGGAAAATGCGGAATATTTCTTATTAAGTTTACATACTTTAATGTAAACTTAATAGTTTTTGAGATTTCCGAGATCAAAAATGAAACGTATTTTTGTCACCTGAACGATGACCATGACGAAAGCCAAAATACCAAGTTATTATTATTTCTGAGACTGAATAATCAATCCATTGACGTTTATTAAAAGATCTAAGAAAGAAAATACGAATTATTGTGTGAGATATTTTTAGTAGTCAGAATTTCGGGTCAGAATTTCAAGACAGTGAATCGAACGGTCGTCATTTTGAACATTTATTATACTGTATTTCCACCATTTACTATTATTTTATTCACAGTTTAAACTAGTACCTACGTGATATTTAATACATATATAATAATATATTAAAATAATATTGTTAATAACCTGGGGTTTGTAACAAGAAATTCTGACTTGTCAAAATACCATAGGTGACCTAGATAAATAGGTAAATAGATAAATATTATATTTATTAAAAGTCAGTTTGCATTCTGAATAATGTGCGTTTTCCATCAAAACGTGAAGAGTTAAGTAATTTTTGAGCATAAATCCGCGATTCCAGTAAGCAGTTTTGCAGACATTCTCCAAGAATAAAAACCATTATCGCTCTGTCTTCTTTTGGATAAACATTTATTTTAAATGAATAAAACAAAAACCAAAATACAACACTACCTACCACTAAACGATTATTTGCATAGGAACACTTTTGACGTAAACATAAACGTCTGAAAAATAATAACGCGTTGTCAAAATACCATAGGTGACCTGATAAATATTATGTTTGTTAAAATCACTTTGCATTCTGAATAATGTGAGTTTTCAATCAAAACGTGAAGAGTTAGGTATAGGGAAGCATAATAGCGTTCGATAGACAATTAAATTTTACATCTATTCTTAGCATAAAATACATAACGTTCCATTTAAATTAAACAAGTTATTACCGTTTAAAATTCGTCATTATTTAGACTTAATTTTTGGACATCCTGCATACTTTAGGGTTTTTCGCCAGTTTGACTAGATATGTAATCAATTAGTACACATCAGGGTGAATTTGATGTAAAAAGGGATAATAGGTTTTTAAATTATTAACATCATTACTACATTTCCAACAAAACACCAAAATTAAAAAAAAAGTATTTAAAAAAAACCGGTAGGTTTAGGTGAGGTAAACTTTAATGAAACTCGATATTATTTTGATCGTAAAAACTAAAAATGCAATAATATACAGGGCACCCCATTTAAAAAACTACAACTTTGAAACGTTCTGTTTTAGGTTATCTTCTTTAAAATTGACAATTTTAATAGATAATTTCTTCAAAATCGACTATTTTAATTGACAATTTCTTCAAAATTGACAATTTTAGTGGATACTTTTTTCAATATTGACCATTTTAATTGATAATTTCTTCAAAACTTACAATTTTAATTGATTTCTTCAAAATTTACAATTTTAATTGATTTCTTCAAAATTTACAATTTTAATTGATAATTTCTTCAAAATTGACCATTTTAATAGATACTTTTTTCAATATTGACAATATGAATTGATCATTTCTTCAAAATCGACTATTTTAATTCACAAATTCTTCAAATTTACGATTTTAATGGCTACTTGCTTAAAAATTTACAATTTTAATAGCTACTTTCTTCAATATTGACACTTTCAATTGATAATTGTTATAAAATTGACCGTTTTAATTGGTAATTTCTTCAAAATCGGCAATTTTAATAGCTACTTTCTTGAATATTGTCGATTTTAATGCCCACTTTCTGCAAAAATCGGCAATTTTAATTGATCATTTCTTCAAAATCGACTTTTAATTGACAATTTCTTCAAAATTGGCATTTTAATAGCTACGTTCTTCAATATTGACTATTTTAATGGCAACTTTCTGCAAAAATCGGCAATTTTAATTGATAATTTCTTTTAAATTGACCATTTTAATTGACAATTTCTTCAAAATTTACAATTTTAATAGCTGCTTTCTTCAATATTGACGATTTTAATGGCTCAAAATTGGCAATTTTAATTGACCATTTCTTCAAAATTGACCATTTTAATAGCTGCTTTCTTCAAAATTGGCAATTTTAATTGATCATTTCTTCAAATTCGACTATTTTAATTGACAATTTCTTCAAAATTGACAATTCTAATACCTACTTTTTTCAATATTGTTTAATTTCATTAAACAATTTTTAATATTGTTAATAACTAATCAATTATACTAACTTTTTTTTGTATTCTACACCAATTGAAGAAATAAATTACAAAATTAATTCAAATAATTTTTGTTGCAAAACTCTTGCACCGTCGTACCCTTTTTTCTCGTCTGTGTGGCGCTGGGTTTTACAAGAAAACATGCGATTTCTGTAGAAGCGTGTTCGGACGTCGGGGACGCTCAACAATTTAGACATTGTCTGCGCATGCTTTTCTATTATGGAATATAGGCTACAGCGCCACAATTTTAGAACCACTGTAACGTTCGTAGATTAAGGTTTGTATATAAACTCGTAATTTTAAATAAAAAAAGGCACTAAGCCAGAAGTAATGTTCGTTATTTCTCATCACTCCTTTTTTCTAACCAACACTTTAACTCTTTTCTATTTCATTTTCATTCCATAACAGATCGGTCCCAGATCTGTACAATATTGACGATTTAAATGGCTACTTTCTTCAAAATTGACAATATTAATTCATCATTTCTTCAAACTATTTTAATTATCAATTTTTTCAAAATTGGCAATTTTAATTGACAGTTTCTTCAAAATTAACCATTTCTACAGCTACTTTCTTCAATATTGACGCAAAAAC